>KV459484.1:0-78761 GCA_001662645.1 Pseudogymnoascus sp. 03VT05 | reverse complement strand
GGAGAGCAGATACCTCGAGCGGGGTGCGGTAGTCTGTGGAATGTTAGTGTCTATTTTGTATGTTTGGCGTGGTATGTTTAGGAGTGTAGGAACATGCTCACCTTCCACACTTTTGACTTCATCATCTGTGCTGAAGATAGCCACAAAATTGTGCTGCTCGTTGCTTCTCATAGTCAGCTGTTGGTTCGAATGTGATTCGTTTGAAAATTAGACAAAACATACTTCCTGCATGGGTACCACACCAGTCTCCGTCCCTCAGTGACAATAAACTTGAGCCTTCCATCGTCGCCCTCGGTCCAGCTGGCCGTCTCTGGGTCCGCAGCGATCTCTGCAGTAGGAATCAAGAAACGGTAGCAGAAGTTGTACTTCTCAGTCGGAAGCGCTGGATTGTGGTGTCCTATCACGGTCTCAACAGCCTTGGAGTGCACGCCATCCGCAGCGACAACCAAGTCACCAGTGGCCACACTCCCATCCGCGAACGTCACCGAGCCCGCCTCGGCATCATAACTCACTACCTCCTTCTTCAAATGCACCACGGCCGGCTTCCCCTCCCCCTTCTCCCCCAGCGCCAACACCTTCAACGCCTCATGCAAATCGACTCTATGGCACCACCACCACGGCGCCCCGAACTTCTCAGCAATATACCCCTCATCCGCCTCATGGAAGCACGTCAGGGTCTTGCTGTCAGCGCGCCAGCTCTTCTTGGCGTTCACGAAGCGCGCGACCACGGGATCGAGACCGAGGGCAGCTAAGCCGCGAGAGGCGTTCGGGCAGACGTGGATGGCGGCGCCGATCTCGTTGTTGAGGCTGGAGCGCTCGTAGATCTGGACGGTGTGGCCGGCGCGGCGGAGGGTGAGGGCTGCGGCGAGGCCGCCTATGCCGGCGCCTACGATTAGGATGTTGAGAGGGGAGGTGGTGGCCATGGCGGGTTGGGGGGGTTGGTTGATTGGGGGTGGGATGGGTGGGAGTGGAGGGGTGGTTTTGAGAAGGTTGGGGGGGGGGGGGGGGGTTGGGGTTGGGGATGGAGATGGAGGGGGGAATGGAAAAACAATGTTCAAGGTGGAGCTATAGGATATTGATATACTAGTATAGGATGAAGCTGATTAATGATGTAGGAGGTTTCTAGGATAGTGTTCCTGTGTTCCTGATATTCTTGGCTGCAAGAGTAAGTAAGTTTATGGACTACGCCGTACAAGTAAATTAGTCCGCTCTACTCCGTATGGGCGGCGGGTTGTTCTTCCCGTGACAATGCGAGTTTGGTGGGTGTTTGGTAGTACTGTGGTGCTTCGCAACGTGCTCGTAATCCCACCATGCCTGAGTGCCGTAATTATCAGTAAGCTCACTAGCAACATCACTAGCGGACAGGGATCTGCCGCTAAAATGCCGTGGCTACAGGGGCTTTCACAGGCTCAAACTCGGAAGGAACAACGTTGCCAGGGTAGCAGCTAGGGTATCAGCTAGGGTACCATCCGCGGATTCCCCGACTAGATACGACTCCATATGACTAGGTACTACGGAAAATATAGCAAGTTAACTAGATCTTCTACTGAATCTCCTACCGAATCTTCTAACTCACTAACTGAATAGTCCAATAGTCAGACAAACGCCATTCTTCCTTGGGAAATCTCCACCGAAACGCTAGAAAAGGAAGGGACAAGGAAGAGGCAAGGAAAGGCCCCCCTTCTCACTGTCTCTCCTCGCCCTCGTGGTTGACATCTCCACAGCGACCATCGGCCAATGCCAGTGCGAATCCGCACATTCAGTGGAAACAATTCGGTGGGGACGGACCTGCCGCACGAGTCCGCCCCGCCACAGCGTGGCTACAGGGTGAAGGGGGTGAAGGGGGTGAAGGGTGACTCCAACCTGAACCATCGCCTGCACTGGGATCAATCAGGATCAATAGTAGCTCTTTCTTGCCCCATAAAACTCAAGATTGCAATGTCGAATTCCTCGTCCTAGCGTTCCCCCGCTGCTGATACCTTCCGCGTCGAGACGACGAATTCCAGATTCCCCGTCGCTATAGATCCCACTCCTTGCGCCCTTCCTCTTTTCTCTCCTTCCGTGTTCAGATCAACAACTCTCTCTCAAATTGACTTCATATCGTCTGTAGAGATGGCGGACGCAGCTGTTCCCGTTCAAGAGAAGGCTGCCTCTGTGGCTTCGGTGTCGGCACCTCCAGCAACCCTGGCCGAGAATGTGGTTTCCGATAACGAGGTCGACGAGAAGACATATCGCGACAATTCAGCCAGCATTGAGGACCATGACGAGCCCGAGCCGCGCCTTCACGCGAAGACGTGGCTCACGGTCTTTGCAGTCTGCTTGATCTACTTTGCGCAGCTTATCAACGTTGTTGGCGCAGGTGCTGTAAGTTGCCCATTCTAAAATCCCGAATAGCGAGCACCTCTGACAATTTCCCAGCGCGCACAAGATATTGCAAAAGTAGTTGGCGGCAGTGCCAACAGCACCTGGCTCACCTCTGCCGTTGCCATATTCACCACCGTCCTCTCTCCCCCAGTCTCCCAAGCGGCCGATTACTGGGGTCGCCGATGGTTTCTCATCCTCCTCACCCTCTGCGGCGCCGTCGGTTCCATTATCGTTGCGCGCGCAGACTCCATGAACATGGCGATTGCGGGACAGTGCGTTGCCGGTATCTCATACGGTGTCCAGCCTCTCCTCCACGCAGTAACCTCCGAGGTGCTGCCCCGAAAGTACAGACCATACGCACAAGCCGCCGATAACGTCGCGGCCTCGTTGGGAGGTCTGGTGGCTCTCCTCGTGGGAGGTGCCATGACCCGCACCAACCCGGAGGGATTCAGAAACTACTGGTACTTCGCGACTGCTATCTACGCCATCGCAACAGTCCTCTGCCTCGTCTTATACAACCCACCGCCGCTGCCAACGCAGCTCGGTCTCACTCACTTCGAGAAGCTGAAGAAGCTCGACTGGATCGGCTACTTCTTCCTCACTGCCGGCCTCGTCCTCTTCTGCATGGGTCTCTCCTGGTCGCAAAACCCATACGCGTGGCCAGAGGTCCATATCATGGTGCCATTTTTCATCGGTCTTGCCTTCATCGTTGCCCTGGTCGTCTATGAGACCCGCTTCAAGAAGGACGGCATGTTCCACCACGGCCTCTTCAGCAATGGCCGCAACTTCAGCATTGCGCTCTTTGGTGTCTTCGTTGAAGGCCTCGTCTTCTTCGCCGCGAACAACTACTTCGCCTTCCAGGCATCCATTCTCTACGAGACGGACCCGCTACGCGTCGGCGCCCGCTACGGTGTCAACTTCATCATCTACGCCCTCTTCGCCGTTCTCGCGGGCACCTACTGCGCGATCACGAAGCAGGTCAAGATCCCAACCGTGATCGCCTTTGTCAGCATGATCATCTTCTTCATCCTCATGGCTACGGCTGGCCCGTCGAGCGGTGATCACGTATGGGGATACCCCGTCTTCTTGGGTATCGGTCTCGGAACGTGTCTCTGCACGCTCGTCACTGTTGCACAGCTGTCTACCCCCCGCGAGCTTATTGCGACGACATCTGGACTCATGATCTCCGTTCGCTCTTTCGGCGGCTCCATTGGTCTAGCTATCTGTAAGTCCCCATGATTCCAGATCCTTCAATCCTCCGACTAACATCTACGCAGACAACGCCATCCTCACTGACAAGCTAAGCACCAACCTCGGGCCCAAGATCGCTGCCGCTGTCCTACCCCTCGGCCTGCCCGAGTCCTCGCTCCCCGACTTCATCACCGCGCTGAACAACCAGAACGTCGCCGCTCTTGGAAAGATCCCGGGCGTCACGGGACAGGTCATCGGTGCTGGTCTTGGAGGACTCCGCGAGGCGTACACCCTGGGCTTTAGGTTCATCTGGGTCGCTGCCGGGTGTTTCACCGTTGCAGCTGCCGTTGGTACGTCTCCTACATTTGCAGTTCTATTATTTCTAGGATTACGAGATTAATGAATTTCACAGCTTCCATCTTCCTCATCGACCCCGTCAAGGAGTTCAACAACCGCATCGACCACCCTGCCGAAAAGGATGAGGAGTTGTTTGGGAACTCCGGTGCGACATCGGTATCTGCCCATTAATCTGCGCATTAGTCTGAGCGTATGCATGCATCTGTTTGAGCACACTATTGGCAAAAGAAAAAGAGGCGTCCGAGCAAAGAAATACGACAGGGGGATCTAGATCGTGGGCGCGGCGGGCCTTTTTCTGTTGGACGCCTCGTTGCCACATGCTTTTTTTGCCTTTAATTATGTATGATTAGCTACGCGAGCGAATGCCTAGAGGGGTGGGGATTGAGCGTGGCGTTTTATTTGTTCATAATTTGGAAAGTTTGGGGAGGGACGTTTTTTATGGGGGGTTTGTGCATATAGATAGAGTATACTCCGTACATACTGTGCGATGCAGATAGCAGGCAGGGTACATACATAACATTAAACTTATCCCTGGTTAATGCAAATACCCTGTACAAAAAGTAGATGTACCCCTCCAGTTTTACGAAGTAGCATGATTTGAGTTCCTCCCGACACTCCCCCTGCACAGCTGGTAGTGGCCCCAAAACGCCCCGTTCCCAGGTGCCAGCCCCCAGCGCACGACCAACCGTCGCGTCCGTCCTCCCCCCTACAGCGTTCAAATACCCCTACCCCTACCCATGTCCTAACATACTTACTCTTATACAGGGGTAATGTACGTTAATTAGCTACCTAGGCTTGGCAGTGCCGCCCTAATACTAGTTAGTATTTTGTCGAACCACCTTGCGCGTCAATGACGGCTTGACAGCGCTTCCTCATTGATTCCTGTGAAACCAGCTGTAAGACCCAATCGTGAGGAACTGCCTCCCAAGCTTTCAATTGGGCTCATATCTAGTGAAAAAGCAGGCCAGAATATCCGTGTGATTCCTAGCTCCTGTAGTCTGTCGTACGTGTAGTCTGCTCGATGCCTGGGAGCCCGTCTTGTTAGAAAATAAGGCCTGGATGAGTATCCATATACTCCTTAAGTTGTGGAATTGTCCTCTCACAATAGGTGTGTTTATTAATTTTCCCCTAGTCCTTCTCCTAGAATAGGCCTGCCCCTTTTCCGTACGTTCCACTTATTATGCCCTAAAACATCCATCCTATCTTCCGTTGATGTTTTTCAACAACACAGTCCCGGTGGTATAACTCAGAGGGTCTAACTTTCCAGGTTACCCATTACATGTGCTCTAAGTGAGACCCACGTCTCGTCGCTCCATAGAATGCTATTCCACTGCTCTTGTGTCCAATTGATGTGTTCACGGGCCCATTGTAGCCGTATTTGCCGATTTTCCTCTATAAGAGGAGGTTTCTTACGTGAAACTGCACGTGTATATCCCTCTTTCTTCATAGCTGTTCTTATCGCTTTTTCTCCGCAATTCTACCCTAAAATAGAGGGAACTTCAATCCATGGCGTATATCGTGACTGTCGGGAGGACGTAACCCACTCAATAAGCTGTTTTCGTCGAGGGGTGTTAAGAACTGCCTTACGGCCATAGGCGTGTCGTTGCGGAGTAGGTCGTGACTTAATTACGTACTGTACTCAGCAACGTGTAAGATTTAACTGTAAGCAAATATCGCTAATTGACCATTCTGTAGTATAGTATAGCGTCTGAATTTTTAGACGTGTATCACGAGTCGTTTGCTTCTGTGGTGTCTTTGGCGTTAGAACCTCCATTTTTGTTATTGAAGCCTACGCATACGTACTACACGTAGGAATTCTGTATACTACAGAAAAGCAGCTGGCTTCCTATTACTACTCTATTGGCTACGTGACCCTTGTTGTTGTGGGTCTGTCTTACCCCCTGTTCGTACACATTTAACATTTAAAAGGGCGGCGACCATAGTACGCAATCATCTCCCCCACCTCTCCTTCCGATCCGAACTTCCGGGACCCATCCAGCCCAATGGACGGGGACGGTTCGCTGTGATTCCGAAGCTCCAGTGATGCGCGATGCGAGGGGGACAAGATGTGCAAATCTCCTCCGAGACAGGGAGGGGAAAGTGAAAATCTCTGCCTTCCTTGGCTTGGGGGGTTTTTGTTACCTTGGGGATTCAGTTCAGGGATTGTTTTTTGCTCCGATGTGACCTATAGTACTGTAGGGATGTGTATGTGCTACACGGGGCCGTGGGGGTGTGGTGCATCCATGTGAACTGCAGTGTGGTGTAGGAGATTCATGAATAAGTCTAGTAGCTGCGTACTGGAATACTCCAGATAGCATCAACGCCTCGGAGTATAATACCCCTATTAACAACCATAACTCCAACACCCTGGATGACGACGATACCACTGTCGCAACCAGAATCACAAACGGCTTTCTCGCAACAAACACCCTCTTTTCACCTTCTAACCACCTTCTAACCGTCCCCCACTTCTTTCCCACCTAACTACCTCGCTTCCACCTAGCACAGCCCTAAGACTCCTCGGTCGCCGAGCCGGAACATGGCACCGTGATGACTCCACTCACCACGCTGCCGAGGGTAAAAGCCAAGACCAGGAGCTAAGGGTAAGAGCTAAGGCGCATCAGCGAGGTACAAGCGCAGTGATTTTCTTGCTTTTTCTTTGGGGGAGATGGATGGGGGGAAGAACGCATGTTACGTGCGACATTTGCACTGGGTGCATTAGGGGCGTATGATAGGGTAGTGCTGATGTGCACCTACTGCACGTAGGGGGTTTGAGGGGGTTATTGGGATTTTTATGGGGGCGGTCTGGGGGGTTTGGGAGGGGAGGGTTTATTGGCGATGGGCGGGCTCGTGGATGTAACCCTGGAGGTGGGGGGAAGGATCGCTGCGACGAGAGATGGAACCAGGAACGAGGTTATACGGAGTACTGGGAAGGTGAGTTGGTAGTGCAACTTTGTACTCGGAGATACATACTGTGCATAGTAGTGATTGGGTGATAAACTGGACCCGTCGCACGCCCGACTGAGACATTGGGGTTTTTGGTTCTAGTATTGAGTCGTAAAACGTGCCAGTCGCCGTTGTTGAAGGTTTATACACTTCCACCTCCATCCACGACGGCGTCGAGTTGAGTTGTCGACTTTCAACTCCCTGTCTCGCCCTCTCCCTCTTCCCCCTCCCCCCTCCCCCCTCCGCCGTCTTCGATTCTCACACTCGCTCTCTCCACGCCGGGCGCAGAAGAGACGAGTTTCAATCGCAAAGATGGTATACGTCCAGACGGTCATCCCGCTCGTCATCACGAGTCTGCTCTTCACCATTATTGCGGGCATCCTCGTCGTTACGAGGGTTGTCACCAGAGCGCGCATTGGCATTATTGGTATTGACGATTACCTATCTTTTGGAGCACTGGTAAGTCGAGTCCTGCCTTGCTTGGTGGGGAGGGAAGCGAAATATACTGACAAGAGTGACAGCTGGCTTCGATTCTGTTCTGTGTGGTTATATTTCAGCGTGAGTGCCCTTCCAGACGAGATGACATCAAAAAAAAGGACTTGAGCTGACAAGTATGATAGAAATTAAATATGGCCTCGGCACGCCGTTTGCCACGATCCCCAAGGAGAACATCGCGACCTTCGTGAAGTGCCTCTGGGGAACAATCCCATGCTACAACACGTCTCTCATCCTCACGAAGCTCTCCATCGTCTTCCAGTACAAGCGCATCTTCACCACCCCGCTGATCAACCGCCTGTGCAACATCATGCTCGGCGTCCTCGTCGTCTACGGCCTCTGGACCATCATCGGCTCCATCCTCATGTGCATCCCCGTCGCCGCCTTCTGGGACGATGCCATCAAGGGCCACTGCATGAACCGCTTGCAATTCTGGTTCGCCAATGCGGGTGTCAACATCGCCACCGACATCATCATCTTTGCCATCCCGATGCCGCTGCTCAAGCAGCTGCAACTTCCCAAGAAGCAGAAGATAGGACTCATGTTTGTCTTCGGATTCGGCGCCTTGTAAGCCCTCTCCCTCCCCTTTTTCTCTCCGCACACCCCTCTTCAAAAGCGCAAACCACTAACAATCCCAGCGTCTGCATCACCTCCATCATCCGCCTCAAATCCCTCTACGAAATCTCCGTCTCCCCCGACACCGCCCTCGACGGCGTCAACGCCGGCATCTGGTCCGGCATCGAAATCAACGTCGCCCTCGCCTGCGCCTCCCTCCCCGCCATCAAACCGCTGATTGCCAAAGCCGTCCCGCACTTCCTGTCCTCGTCGCGCGGCGAGCGCTCCGGGCGCCAGAACAACGCCTCCGGTGGCTACGATCACGCGCTGAGCGAGCTGAGCCAGAATAAGCGCTGCAGGGTTGTGAGGTCGGCGATTGGGGATGATGATGAGGTGGATGTAAATGGGAATAATGGTAATGGGATTACGGTGGAGCGCACGGTGAGGATACAGGGGCATCAGGCGCCGAGGGTGAGTGGGGAGGGGAGTGAGAGCAGTTTGGTCAATTGGAAGGCGGATGTGTATACGGAGGAGAGACGGGAGAAGGATATATAGGTGGGGGTGGGGATATATATGGTGTTTATATATATGATATCTGATTTTGGAGTTTTTGGGGCGGGAAATTTGAGGGGAGCGAAGGGTGAATATGTATAGATGATTTAGGGGTGGTGTATATTTTTACATATTAGATGTATATGATTGTTAATGATATATTTAGATCTATTTCTGGAGTTGTTTGTCTTGACTTGACTTTACCATTCTAACTGCTCGGGCAGGGGAGAGAATGGGAGTAGATTGTTGCGTTGTGTATTTTGTGAAGGGCTACATGGGATAAGGAGTCGGGCGGGGTTAGTTTAGGGGGGAGTTGTACGTGTTCAGCTTCTTGGGATTGAAGGTAACGTGGTTTACCACCAAACGGAACATCCCACCAAATGAAACACTTTCCGACTGCATCGCAACCTCAAACCCAATTACTCCACCCCAACACATTAAAATTAACTACACTCAATTGAACTCTCTTCTCCTAATATCTCTTCAACCTCTTGACAGGTTCGTACATTATGCCTAGTCTTGCCGCACCTCCCACAGCGCCTCGAAGTCGGCGGACCAGCCTCTACAGCACCCTCCTCATTTGAACTTTTCTGTCGTTTCAACCCTTTATTCTCTTTTTCAGCAATCATTTTTTGAGCATATTCTATAGTAAGTGACCCTCCATCTTAGACACGTGTACGCTTGGCTTTCCGACGCTTTGAAAGTGCTGTGTTAGCCTTTTAAAGGGTACGGACCTCCTCTTGTATAAGGGTCATTTAGTGTGCAAGGCGGTCTATACCCTTCACCAGCTGCTTTACAGCTGAAAAAATCGTTGTTAGAGAGCTTCCTTAATGAATTCCAATTCTATTCTGTACAAACTTAGACTGCAAAATTGCATCAGCTAGGTTTTGTGGCGTTTAAGGGACCTAAGGGTCAGCCTCTAGTAGGGGGGATCCAGTTGGTGTTAGCGTCCGTAACTTGATATCAAGCTTAGAGAGAACTGCTTCTGGGTTGTACGGGACTAGGCTAGTACCTTAAAAGCCAGCTAGGATATTTTAAGTTGTCATTGTATAGTCGTGGGCAGCCTTAAATGTAATAAAGAACTTAGTCTTTGTGATATAGGTAATAGAGGCCTTAATGAAGACCTTAAGTTCTCAACTATACATTCGCTTTAGTACACTAAAACACCTAACATTAAGAGGCTAGGTAAGATGTGAGGAGTGCGCAGGGAGACAGAGCGTAATAATGTTGTTCTCCTTGTAGTACATATCAAACTGGGCAGATAGGTAGCTCTCATGGCCATCTAGGATAATCATCCGCCAGACCCCTTGTGTTCGTACACATGTATGCTAATTAAAGTGTTTTATCTAGTCTAGACCTGTATCATTGTCGGTCCAGCCATTTAGTGAGGTCTTAATGGCCTAAGTAGGTGGAAGGCTGCACTCTATATACTAAGGCGCAAGGTGATGCTTACCTTATACAATTAAGTATGCAGGCACTACAAAGCCGTCTGCACTCACACATTTAATCACTGTTGCCCATTCCCGATTACCAGACTAAAGCTGCTTTGCTCGGCCTTTTCGATCTAAGCTCGTAACAACCATATTCCCACAGATAACACCCATCATAAAGCCCGTCTCATCAAAGTTGTAGAAGTCAGCATCCTAGATGCTGTACTTCGCCTGCATGTTCTTTACCAGCTCAAACCACTTTGTTATACAATCAGGATCTTCGCAGAGGGCTCGCTAGAGGTCGTACGCACGAGAGAGACGCGTCTTAAGCTTTGGTTCATTGTGTATAAAACGGTAGGGCTAGTTTTTTCCAACTAGGGGTTCGCGACGCGTCGCACGGAGGAGATTCGCTATATCTCGTACATCCTCAATTCGAGGTGGAAATCCTCGCGAATCTAGGTCAAGTACGTATCGTATGAGCTCCTCTTCCTCAATTGGGGTCAATGGACGTTGTTTGTCGCGTCTACCAGCTCGTGGTTGGCTTCCGTGTATGCGACGGGTAAGTGTTACATGTGGGACCTCATATAGCTGCGCAGCACGTCGGATGGACAGTTTGTTGGGTGATTTGGTAGCTTGAATGGCTAGTAAAACTCGGCCTTCATTAACTTTCTGAGGCATCTTTTTGTTGTGGTGGGGTGGAGTAATTGGGGTTGAGGTTGCGATGCAGTCGGAAAGTGTTTCATTTGGTGGGATGTTCCGTTTGGTGGTAAACCACGTTAGGATATTTGTCGAACGTCGAAAATAATGTTTTTAAGCGAGACATCTGATCTCGGCATTCAAACAGATCATCGTAACACTTAGCACCACCTTCCTCTAAGGATGACTCTAGGAATAACTCAACGCACATATATCCACCATTATTTCTTTTCTGCGGTTGATTTTCAGTTTTACGTTTCCTCCATAGCCTCTATAAAACCCCACTGACAGTCCCTCACAATGGCACGCTGGACAAACTTGCCAGCCGAGGTTCGCATGATGATCTTCGGAATAGTAGTAAAAGACTACAGATTCAGATCCGATGGATACGCCCGCGCCGGTTATGCCAGTGTCTGTCGGGAGTGGCAGCCAGTCTTTGAACAGAGGAACTTTCAGCGAATTGTCGTTGACCAAGATCGCATAGGAGACTTTGAACGAATTATGGGAAATGAGACGACTAAATATAGACGGGATTACCTGGAACACCTATTCCTTCGTATTAAATTTGACGACTACGACTGCGCAGTTTGCCAATTGAAAGAGGACGACGAAACAATGAGGAAGTGAGTAGACGCTGTCCGGCTCTTGATTTGGTTCATCCTGTAGCTAACTTCAACAGTAATAATGAGGTTTTTTTCACCGCTCTTTGCATTTTGCTATCTATCCTGTCAAAGTGGAATAGGAATAGACGCCAGAACTGGTTGACATTGGAACTTGGCGCATATTCCCCAGGTGATTGTAAGCACACATTTAGAGACTTTCATCCCCAAGAAAACTACCCGTATCAGGAATATAACGACGTAGAAACACAACCCGGGGCGTCTATACAGCGAATCGAGAGGCTTGGCCGCGACACCTTAAATGACCCATACCATGGATGGGTTAACGGCCAGCAAGAGGGCCTAAGCTTAGGATCAAAACAGAGAATAATGGGGACATTAGCTATCGATAATCTCCCTAAACCTTCTATTCACTCTTACACGTTCCCGAAAGTCGAGATTATAACAAACCTTTTCATCCGCCGGCAGTTTTATCGGAAAATCGCAGCCAAGTCCCTTGACAAGCTGCTCCGTGAGTCATTTACATGCCTTAAATGGTTCCGTCACGAAACATGGCATGATGTCGATCCACAACAGCAACTCCGCTTTGAAAAGGGTATGCTAGGGCCCCATCCCTTACTGGACATTGTCGTAAGGCAAATAGGTCTCACAGCACTTCAAACTAACCCGCTATTGCAGACTACAAGAGGCTACTTTTACATGGAATCCCAAGAAATCTCCGCCGACTATCCATATTTGAGAACTACAACAAGCGTCTCCACCCTGAACACTTCAACCAATTCACCCACCTAGAACAATACACTAGGCGTGCGAATCCTTCATTGGGCAAGGCGCTCTCAAAGTCTAGCCGACTCCTAATAAGTTTGACAGTCTCCTTCCTTGTGGACGCGGTGGACTTCTTTGCAAGTTTCCAGCCCACCAACAACCCAAACGTGAATGTAATTCCTTGGGAGAATCTGGAGAATCTGGCTCTGACATCGCGTTTGCTGCATCCAATGACGGCATACCGAAAAATCAACGAAATGCTGGCAGCTGCTGGCCGGGCGGCTGCTTCTATGCCCAAGCTTAAGATTATGGAGATCTGGAATGGTGGTAGAGGGCACGCCTGTGTCTTCCGATATACCAACATCGATGGCAAGGCTCATATTAGCTGGGAGAGCACCTGGGGCTCGAGGTTTCAATTGGATCCTGACGTGATAAACAGTTGGGCAAATGTACCAAGGCAGGGAAAATATCCCCATGGCAACTTTACAAGATCGGTTAATCCGAAATCTTGGAGGCAACACCGGATGGAGACTTATGGATCTGTAATTCTTCATCTGAAGCAGGGTTCTAGGATGCAGCATTTCCTTTCATTTTTCCAGATGATGTCGGAGATACCCCGCCTTTCAAAATCTAGCACACACGCATAGCATTGAACAACAGAAGGTTGCTGTTATGACGGCTTTCGACCCTCTAGGCTTCCACTTAGTTGTCCATCAGCGCCTGGGCGGGTGGCTGACAGGTCTTGGCGACGAGGCTGAGTCGAAAAATGATGCTTGAACTAGACTATTGGTGTTGGACGAGGCTGCGCCGCAGTGTAGGATGAGGCATAAACATGGCTGTCTGTGCCGGACCCGCGACACCACATAAATATAAGTGAGTGCCTTACCTCCTCTCATATTCGCATCCGCAGCATTTCGCAGTCGCCGGCCACTCAAAGCGGCCACCATGTCCGAATTACCAGGCTACTCGCCATACGGCGTCCCCCCGCCCGAGCCAGCCTCGTCCACCACCTCTCTCGCAACCTCCCTCGCAGCCTCCTCCCTCGCACCCCCCACACCCTCCATCCGCTCGACCACCCCCCCCGTCTTCCCCGACTACCCCCCCACCTTCCCCGATGCCCAACCCCGCGACAGCCTCGCCGGCCCCGTCAAAACCACCTCCCTCTCCGACATGCAACACGACTACTTCCGCGTCACTCGCGTCACAAACACCACCTACAGCATCGCCCTCACCACCGACCCCACGCCCCTCTACCGCGTCGAAGTCGCCCCCAACATCGCCGCCGACCCCGCCATCCAAGTCTTCGACCTCTTCAACCCCCTCCCCCTCGCCACCGCCCGCCTCCACCCCGCCGTCGCAACCTCGCAATCATGCACCCGCGACCCCGGGGGCGATAACCCAAAATGGCGGCCCCTGTCGCTGCAGCACTTCTCCAGCATCCCCCTGGTCGTCATCCCGGGCATGGCGCCCATAGAGCGATCGGTGCGTTGGCAGCATACGACGAAGTACTCTACGAATCTGGAGTTGTGGATGCGCGATCCGCTGTTTGGGATTTTAGCTGGGGGGGGAACCCAGACGACGATGCCGAGGGAGATGTTGCTGGCGCGGTATGGGATTGAGGGGGTGGGGTTTATTGCGGATAGGGTGTTGGAGATTAGGAGGGGTGGGGGGATGGAGTTTGAGTTGGTGGTTTTGGTGCAGGCTTTTGCGATTTTGGAGGCGGATCGGAGGAAGAAGGCGAGGAAGGGGGGGAAATAGGTGCGGGCGTGAAGTCTGTGGAAGGGAAAGTACACAAGTATATACCCTTGTTGGAGAGTTTTCTT
Organism: Pseudogymnoascus sp. 03VT05; assembly: GCA_001662645.1. Classification (NCBI taxonomy): domain Eukaryota; kingdom Fungi; phylum Ascomycota; class Leotiomycetes; order Thelebolales; family Thelebolaceae; genus Pseudogymnoascus; species Pseudogymnoascus sp. 03VT05. Next base: position 64,967 of record KV459484.1, on the reverse strand, counting down.
TTGATTCTCTGGATAGTTATCTCGCAAATATGTCGAGCCATATAGCGGCGGAGTCAGTTTGTATATATGGAGATCCTTATGGTCATAACACGCATAAATAGAGTTCGATCAATGATTGATTCATGTTTACATCATTGCTTTGCTACTACGCAACTTTTCGTCAACGCGCCAAAATACCCATAGTTTGTGTTACGTTATTTGTTTTTCCTAACCACGCGCCATCCAAATTACCGTCTTTTCTTCGTTCCATCTTCGTCGTCATAGCAGAGACCAGTTAAGGCCTCCGCCGTAGAGAATCATATAATACGCGTTTAAGCGTAAAGCTTCTTCTCGTAGCTCTCCATGTGGATGCCACCCTCGACCTGGGCACTGGCAGAGCGGAGCTCAAAGCGAGTGGTGCCAGCGGCAACCGAGGCGTGGAGCTCAGCCAAGCTCTTGGAGCCCATGTCTTGCAAGCTGTGTTTCAAGCCGGTAGACAGGTATGGGACGAACTTGGTGATCGGGCCACGGTGGGCAACCGCGCCGGAAACACCCTGGGCGACAAGGACGCTGTCACCCTCAGAGAAGTAGCGGGCAGTGCCAGCGTTGCTAGCCTGGCTGTTGGCAGTACCAGCACCGGCCTTCTTGTCTTGCATAGCATCGATGGAACCCATGCCACGGTAGGCCTTGACGAGCTTGCCCTCGCGGGAAACGAAGGAAGTTCCTGGGGACTCGGAGGTACCGGCAAGGAGACCACCCATCATGATGGTAGTGGCACCAAGAGCGAGACCCTTGACGATGTGGCCAACGTTTTGGATACCACCGTCAGCCATGCATGGGACGCCGAAGCGAGCAGCGAACGTGGCGACGTTGTAGACAGCCGCGGCTTGGGGACGACCAACAGCCATGACTTCCTGGGTAATACAGGCGGAACCGCTGCCCATGCCAATGCGGAGACCATCAACACCGGCAGCGATGAGGGTGGCAGCCTGCTCGCGGGTAACGACGTTTCCGCCGATAACCTCGATACCAGGGTACTTCTCCTTGACGAACTTAATCATCTCGACCTGGTACATGCTGTTACCCTGGGAGCTATCCAAGATAACGATGTCGAGGCCGGCCTCGGCGAGCTTCTCCAAGCGGTCCTTGTCGGCGGGACGAGTACCAATGGCAGCCGCGCAGATCAGCTGCTTGGAGTCTGGGAGCTTCGAGGCGTTGGGGAAGTGGAGGTTCTTGGTGAGATCGGAACGAGACACCATGGAAACCAGATTGCCGGCCTTGTCAACGATTGGGAGCTTTCCCTTCTTGGACTGTGCCAGGATGGCGTTGGCCTCGGCGAGGGAGGTGCCCTTGGCAGCAGTGACAAGATCGGTGACCATGACGGATGAAACTGGTTTCTTGGTGTCTTCTTCGAATTGGATGTCTCTGTTCGTGACAATACCAACGAGCTTGGAGCCGAGCTTTCCGTCCTCTTCAAAGTGAGTTAGCAAAGCACTTGGCTAAAATTTGAAAGCTTTGAAAATATTTTGTGTTTCCAGTCATACATAGAATTTCTCCCCACGATCTTGCGATCGACTACGGATGAACGAAAGTTATATGGTATAGTATTGATAATCATAATGGAGACGCAGATAAATGAAATTGTTAAAACATACCAGTAACCGGGAAACCACCGAATCCCCATCTCTCCTTCAGGGCCTTGACCTCCTCAACAGTCTGGTTCTTGCTGAGCACAACCGGGTCGAGGATGAAGCCGTTCTCGTAACGCTTGACCTTCTGGACCATCTCGGCCTGCTCGTCAGGAGAGCAGTTGTGGTGGATGACACCAAGGCCACCCTGGAGAGCCATGGCGATGGCCATCTCGTGCTCGGTAACGGTGTCCATGGGAGAAGAGACGAAAGGAGTCTTCAGGGTGATTTTCTTGGTGACGGGTGACTCAAGAGACACGTCTGAGGCGGGGAATCCAATGTAACCGGGGAGAATAAGAAAATCGTTATACGTGAGGCCTCCATTCTTGTGCGAGTCAAGCAGACTCTCAACATCGAGGCCATCGAGCTCCTTGTACTCGTTCTTCAGGACCTCCAGGGCCTTGGAAGAATCCAAAACCGCATCGCTTTTTGGGAACGACATGATGATGCGGGGAAAGTTAAATAAAAGACAAGTGAGGAGACCGGAGTATAATAAAGAGATAGTCGACGTCTGTTTAGATGAAATTGAAACGTATGGTCGACGGGTAGAAGTTGCCTTCTCCCAAGAGAGAAGAAAAGAAGAGAATCAGGCGTCGCCGAAGTTGAAAATATAGTAATTGGTGCGAGTGGCGCTAGCAGAAAGTTTCGCGACGGCAATTTGCGTTCACCGCCTTCCGTAAGCAGAGTGTAATCAGAGTCATACTGTATGGGCAATTGCTGAGAAAACCAATGTGCTGCTTTGTAATCGCCGTCACAACATATAATTGCAGTAGCTGTTGCTGTTACTATGGATATAAGAGTATATGGGGATTATGAGGAGACTGGAGTGGCAGTGAGGGGGGCAACTGAAAGAGGTGTCTTTCAGATTGAAAAAGGTACTTCATTTTACACATAATTTGTGTGTGTGTGTAAGTACTACTTGAAATTATTAGAAAAAGTACTTATAAACACACTCAAATCATATGTGTAACTAAGTCCCTTTTTTCAACGGCCTGGAATTTATCCATTTTGCTAAAAGGAAGCTCTTATCAGCTTATCCACCTGTACCATTCGTCGCAGCTGTCTAAATCTGGTACTTACTAACACACACAAAGTATATGTGTAACTAAGTACCACGCTTAATATTTTCGCGAAACCGGCAAATACTGCAGGTTTCACCGCCTTCCGAACGCGGAACGTGGTTGCCAGACGCACGGTTGGGTTTGTTTACTTTTGGCGATCACTGTTGACCTGCATCGTCAAATCAAATAGGGCTACCAACAGTACTACCGACCTTGCGGCTCCAGTACCTCACTTCTTCTTCTCCCCCGCTCTGGTTGAAACTTCCAACGCAGCATCGCATTCAGCTTCAACTTGCTCAATTTAATCAGACGCACACGCGCCTGCTATTTATTTCACTTCTGCGCTGTGCGCTCGCTATTAATTGCCGGCATATCCACCATCGACACGTCTACACCGTCTCCCCGAGGGGTAATCACAAATCACAAATCACAAGCCGAAAGCGATGCAAACGCCTTGATGCGGCCTTAATTTGCGACCTGCCTTCAAGAGAGAACGACATCCTGGACACAATATACACAATATACAGGACGTGATGTCGTACCGTCACCCTCTGCACCAGATTCAGGCAAATGACAACTCGGCGCAACTCGCAAAGCGCCAACCGTCGACTGCCTCGACGTCGTCGTCGGCCTACTCTCATCCCTCAGAAGCGTCATATCTAAGTCGCACAAGCACCATATCATCAACAGCATCAAGCGGATACCAACAACCTGCGCATAAACGGGGTCTTAGTGAAGCTAAAGCCATGTCGCCCGTACGTCCCGGCAGCTCTGGAAGAGGCTTCAGCACCCCAAACTCAGAAGACCCTTTTCAGAGTGTACGCCTGTCTCTGCGCCCGCTTCCCCAGGTACCTGCACAGACCTGTCCCTCGCCGCCTAGTAAACAACTATTTCAGCACTCAAGAGGACAAAGCTTAGATGTCAAGCCCATGTACAATGACACTGCTGCCTCTCCGCCCTCGAAGCGAACAGGTGCACTGAGGCCGAACTCGATGTTACTGAGCCGCGCCGATTCAACCAGAACGGTGCGATCTAATACCTTGCAGCCAAGTTCGCAGCTCTCGCCATTACATACGCCCGTGGCCGCGCCGGACCTTCAGAGCCTTGGAAAATCATCTACCGGCCATCTCCGCACTCTGTCGAAATTTGCAGAAGAATCGTCTCCGAATGAGTTTGCCATCAGCTCACCCGCACAAGAAGTCGCAGGATTACATGGTAGGAGGAGGCTTCAGAGGACGGACAAGTCAGCGAATGGTCGAAGTGCTGTTGCTTTGAGCAATGGCACGGGGTACAGCTGGGAGGGACGGAATTGGATGGACAAACAACGACAATTTTTGCAAGCCTACGAGTACCTTTGCCATATTGGAGAAGCAAAAGAATGGATCGAAGATATCATCCACCGGCCTATACCTCCGATTGTTCAGCTCGAGGAAGCCCTTCGCGACGGAGTCACCCTTGCTGAAATTGTTGAGGCTCTCCAGCCGGACAACCGGTTTCGCATATTCAGAAACCCTAAACTCCAGTACCGACATTCCGACAATATAGCCATATTCTTCCGATTCCTCGGCGAGATTGAGCTTCCAGATCTCTTCAGGTTTGAGCTGATCGACCTCTATGAGAAGAAAAACATTCCAAAGGTCATCTACTGCATCCACGCTCTAAGTTGGCTGTTATACAGGCAAGGTGTAGTTGACTTTCGCATTGGAAACCTCGTTGGACAGCTGGAATTCGAACACCATGAGCTCGAAGCAATGCAAAAAGGGCTTGACAAAGCTGGAGTTAGTATGCCCAGCTTTGGGAACATGGGCGCAGATTTTGGTGTCCCCGAGCCGGAACCGGAACCAGTCGAGTCGGAAGAAGACAGGATTGAAAGGGAGCTTCACGAAAACGAGCCATCAATTATAGATCTTCAAGCACAAATACGGGGCGCCCTTCAGCGAATGCGACTGGCCAACACTATGGAGAAGCTGTGGAATTCGGAAGACTGGCTAGTAGACTTGCAGTCACGCATTCGAGGAGACTTTTCTCGCCAGATCATAGATTATCGCCTCAACATGCGACGATTCGCTGTTAACTTGCAAAGCGCAAGCCGGGGATTTATTCTCAGGAAGCAACTGATAAACCGAACCGAATTCTTCAAGAACAGCGAAGCCGAAATATTAAAGCTTCAGAGCCTGTTCCGGGCAAGGAAAGTACGGGCCGAGGTATGCATAACTAAATCTCAGTTGAAAAATGAGTCTTTTGCTGTGAGGGACGTTCAAGCTGCTGTTAGAGGATTTTTGATGCGAAAGAGAATGGAACAACAACATCAAGAGACGAGAAGTGTGGCCGCTCCAGTGCGAGGCTTGCAAGCTTCAATCAGAGGAATGCTACTTCGAGCAACTATTGCAAACGATCACCACATCCTCGACGCCGAAACGGCATCTATCGCCTTGATACAAGCAAACGCCAGGGCTATGCTGACCAGAATCCAGGTGTCTAGGCAAAAACAGGCACTTCAAGCTTCCACTGGCATTTGGAAAGCACTACAGGCTGTGTCTCGTGGGCACTTATTACGAAAGCAGCTTGCATTCACAAGGAAAGAACTGAAAGCGCAGTCGCCAAGTATAGCTATGTTCCAAGCGGCTATTCGAGCTTCGGCAGTACGAAGTGAGACAGCAAGTATCCTTGCCGCGCTCGAAACCGAAGAGTCAATTATTACAGAAGTCCAATCATTGGTCCGTGGAATGCTCTCGAGGCAAAGAAATGCAGCCCAGAAGGAAGCTCTTAGCCTCCAAGCGGTAAATATCACCAAGCTACAAGGCCATGCAAGAGGCTTCCTCTCCAGAGCAACCACTGCTGAGCTTCGCGCCGATTTATACTCGAACACTCCCGCGATAATCCAACTTCAGGGTCTTATTAGGGCCATGCTACATCGAAATGATATTGGGACCTTACTAGGAGAGCTCGAGGACCAGGAGGACTCGATCGTCGCCTTTCAAACTGCCGCACGAGGACTATTGGTCAGGGCCAAGTTTGCAGAGAAGCAGAAGTTCTTCAGGGAGAATATGCAGAAAGTCATCAAAATCCAAAGCTTTGTTAGAGGACGCCTCCAAGGAGAGGCCTATAAGAGCTTGACTACTGGCAAAAATCCACCCGTCAATACTGTCAAGAACTTTGTCCATCTATTGAATGATAGCGACTTCGACTTCAACGAGGAAATCGAGTTTGAGCGGCTCAGGAAAACTGTCGTGCAGCAAGTCAGGCAAAATGAGACATCCGAGCAATACATCGAGCAGCTGGATATTAAGATTGCGCTACTTGTCAAGAATAAAATCACCTTGGACGACGTGATGCAACATCAGCGGAATTTTGGAGGTCATGCTGGTAACTTACTCCCAAGTACAGCAATGTCGTCGGGGAACCACTTTGATCTCAAGGCACTCAACAAGAACTCGAGAAAGAAGTTGGATACGTACCAGCAGCTTTTCTTTACCTTACAAACTCAACCACAGTACCTGGCACGTCTCTTTCGCATGGTTCGCGAGCAAGGGATGGCCGAGCAAGAGTCAAAACGTGTCGAGACATTGATGATGGGCCTATTCGGATATGCGCAAAAGCGGCGAGAAGAGTATTACCTCCTGAAGCTTATTGCGCGATCCGTCAAGGAAGAGGTGGACGGATCCCACTCTATACAAGACTATCTCCGAGGCAATTTCTTCTGGACTAAACTCCTGGCAAACTATACTCGATCGCCGCGGGACCGAAAGTTCTTACGAGAGCTCTTGGGTCCTCTTATTCGCGAGAACATTATCGACGACCCCGCACTGGATTTGGAGAGCGACCCGATGCAGATCTATAGGTCGGCGATAAACAACGAGGAACTTCGAACTGGGCGACCCAGCCACAGGCCGCTTGACGTCAGTCGAGAAGTTGCTATTAAGGATAAAGAGACGCGTGACTTGTTCATTGACCATCTCCGAGACCTCCGAGAGATTTCCGACCAGTTCCTTCAAGCACTGGAAGAGACCTTGCAGAAGATGCCATATGGAATTCGCTTTATTACGCAGCAGTTGTTCGAATGCCTATGCGAAAGATTCCCTGGCGAAAAGCAAGCCTACATACTCCAGGTTGTTGGCCAATGGGTATTCCGTTCCTATATTCAACCGCCATTGACATCGCCACAAGAAGTTGGCGTTGTAGAGAGGCAGTTGACGCCATTACAGAAGCGGAATCTTGGGGAAGTAAGCAAGGTGCTGTGCCAAGTTACCACTGGCAAGCTCTTCGGCGGCGATAATATTTATCTTCAGCCCCTCAATGCTTATGTTGGAACTGCTATTGAAAGAATGGGCATCATATTTGCCGACTTAATCGATGTCCCTGATGTGGAGCAAACCTTCGATATCGACGAGTTCAACGACCTCTACTCGAAAACCAAGCCGACACTATACATTAAGATGGCAGACATCTTTGCCATACATAACCTGGTGATCAAGGAGCTACCGCAAATATGCCCCAACAGGGACGATATGCTCCGGGAGATTATCCAGGAGCTTGGAAGTGCCAAGAACAACGAAATGGAATGGTCAGGCGTGACGTCGTCAGAGATCCAGATGACACTCAATCCCAAGCTCCACGATACGGATGATCCAGAAGCTGCAGTGAAGGCTCTATTCATGGAGACTAAACGCTGTGTTTTGTATATCATCCGCGTCCAATCCGGACCTAACCTTATGGATATCCTCGTTCGGCCAATTACACGCGAGGATGAGCAGAAATGGAAGGCTCTTGTCAGAGAAGAATTTGCTGCTGGTAGCAACACCCGCGGCGCATACTCGGACGCCAACATGATGGATATCACCTCGATGCCATATTCCGAGCTCAAGCGTACAGCACTAGAGAACATCATGCGCCTAGAGACACAGTTCGGCCGCATATCGCGGCATAACCAATACCAAGATCTTCTCAATGCCATCGCCGTGGATATTCGCACAAAGAGCCGCAGGCGAATCCAAAGGCAGCGAGAACTGGAAGGCGTCAGGCTTACCCTGGGTAATCTTCACGATAAGGCAGCCTGGCTAGAACAACAACGGAAGAGTTATGACAACTACATCGAGCAAGCCATGATGACGTTACAGAACAAGAAAGGGTATGTTGCGATGATGCATCTTTGCCTCGAAATTTTTACTAACATTCCATAGCAAAAAAAGATTCCTTCTACCATTTACCAGGCAATACAACCACGAGCGTGAGCTTCAGCGAACCGGACGTCAGCCCAAGTTCGGCTCTTTCAAGTACTCGGCACGAAACCTTGCCGACAAGGGCGTGCTTGTATCATGGGCTGGCTACAACGAAAAGCAGTACGAAAAGATCAACGTCACTATCTCCTGTGACCAGGTTGGCATCTTCTTTATCGAAGGCAGCCTGGGCAGCATTCAAATCCCAGGCGCCAGCGCCCAGGTTCCGCTGGAAGACTGTCTGAGCGCACAGTTCAACAATCACCAGTTTATGAACTTGTTCGAGGGTGGACTGAAGCTGAACGTTAATTTGTTTCTGCATCTTATCTATAAGAAGTTCTATAGATCGACGGATTAGACTGGCTGTGTACTGTCTGCTTGGGGCTGGAACCGATAACTTTCACGAGTAGCTGACGAAGTGAAGATGCCTTTTTTTTTGTTTTATTTTTTTTGCATAGCCTGGTTTTGTGTGGAGTTTGGGTGTGGGTGGGAGCTGGAAGCTGGGGGCTGGGCTGCTAGAGGATGGGTGGGAAAGAATGGATGAGGTGTTTTATTTGTCGACTTCGGTTCTATACGAAGCTATGATTTAGTCTGTACATACCCCTTTTCTATTCTTCGAGGGCCATTAAGGGATGGAGTGATGAACGGGATAAAGGAGGTATTTGGTTATACATTATATGGAAATGAGAAGCTTTTATGTTACCTGTTTGCGCCTCGTGCTACCCAAAAATCCGAAGAGAGACTGGGGGTTATGATTGTCGTATTAGTTACCTATAAATACAGATAAAGGAAAAATGCTCTGAACATAAATTGGGCTCATTCGTGCACATATTTGCTATATTGCCTGTCAGCTCCTCACATATTAACATACGCGGGCCAGTGCGGATAGAACAAAGAAGCCCTGAAAGTTCTCCATATAGTTGATATTTGAGTATGAAAACCCATGGTTTCCCATCATCTGAGAAAATCTCCGAGCCGGAAATAGAATCTCAGACTCCAACAGCAAAGTTTCAACTCCACTATCAGAAATATGCAACCCACCATGGATCGTCATGGTCGCTCTCGGTCTTGCCGCTGCGACTCCTACGACGACGATGCCTACTACCGAGACCGATATGCCAACAACTTTTACGATCGCTACAAACATAGCTACTCCTACCACAAAACCCGAGACTACGACCTTCCGCACCGCCGTCGAGAAAATCACTACTACCATGATGATGACCCCTATCTTCCGTCATACTCACCATATTACCGCCACAGCTACCGCACCAGGGATGAGCAATTCATTCCACATCTCTTCGAAGAGGAATACCCCACCCAGAAATTGGTGGATGAATATACAAGGCCTGTTGGTTGGTTTTATGAACATTTGGTATCCAGGACTGGGAGGGTGGTTAGGGCGAGTACGGTTCGGTTGTGGGCTGGCTTGCGGCGCACTGCTGTGTTGGGCACTGGGAGCGACAGGCGGAGGGAGAAACATGTGAGCTGGCAGTGAGGAACTATCAATCGATGTGGGAAGCCCTATCGGCGATGAGGTTGCGTGCAAACTTCCAGGTTTGTGGGAGGTTGAATGTCTGAATCGGGCTTGCGATGATTGGGGGGTAATATTTTTATATGGAGGCAAAGACAAATGGACCAGTCTCCCGTCGCTACTTTATGTGGATCGTGTGATTGTATGGTCTGGAATAAGTGACCTTAACATGGAAACGATATAATGTGTAAATGCACGGTAAATATGAGTCCCGAGATTTTATAGGCTTGTATAGCACAGTGAGTAATATTCCCAGCGGCAAACCAGCGTCATTAATCTGATTCAACTCGTCGAATAATCTGTATATTCAGTGTTTGTAGATTAATGTATAATAAGTTGCGTTTCTTTCGCTGCTGCTGTTAGCACTCTCACTTCCACCAAACCCCCACTCAAGCTCACCGACGGTATAATATATGCCCATTTCTACTACCCTATAACTTACCTGCGGAGTACACAAACAATTTCCAAGAATAAACATCAAAATTTCCACCATGCCTACTTTTCCACAACGGTTGTCTGAGGTGTTTGATGTTGGGGATGGACGGTTTCCGGGCCGTGTCCGGATGCCCACGACAACTCTTCAGCCTTTTGGTGGCGCACGAGAAAGCCTGCTTGGAATCTTGAGGAGGGATGATATGAGGCACAACAGATCAAGCTGTCTCTGTTGTGAAATTATGTGAAATTGGTTACGGGGGAAAGAGGGTATTTTGTTTGTACAACTATTTTAGAATTCATCTTCAAAGACCTAAAATACAAACCATCACAAACAAGATCTTGTGTCATCAGCCAAACCTACAACTATCTAACCACAAAGTGATAGCAATGGACACTAAACCTTCCAAGGATTCTGGAGTCGAGGACGTTCTGGAGGGCGCAATGAGAGGTGCACTTTGGTCTGGAATGAAGCCAAGTCGGCTACGTGCAGTTGTTATGGATGGTAATACTTTTTCCATCAATAGGCACACTTTTTAACTTTGGTGTAGTGACTGGTTCCAATTATGTGGCCATCTTCAAAGACGCTATGAAATATTCACTTGATCGTGGAATGAAGCCAGATGAACTGATCAATTTTGCCGTCGAAAGTAAGTGTTTATTTCCAAATGAGAATCATATTTTTAACTTTTATTTAGTGGCATTCAAGAATCAAAACCAAGCATCGAAGAAGATTGTCCCTACTGAACAGCCAGTCACCATGGGCAACACATTCAAGCATGAAACAAATCCAGAAAAGCTAGCCAGTAGCACTGTTGAAGATGATGACTCCTTTGCGCCCGCTAAAATTAATGTGGTTATAAATCGGAACTCATTGCCAAAGCGGCCCGTTTCCACTACATGGCTACCACGAAAGAGGATCAAAACCGACACTACAGAGGACCGGAGAGACTCTGATAGTAGTTCTCTGTCTGAAATTCGTGGTATGATATCAGCCTCGGGTCAGAAAAAAGCAAATTAACTCCTATAGATTCATCATCGGATTTACGGACGTTACCAGGCATACGCATCATCAAGCTGGTAGATGCATAGATGCAAGACCCGAGCCAAAGCCACGAAACCAAACCGAGCTTCAAAAAGAAATATAAAGAGCCGGGTTCACAATCTTGAATTTTAGCAGGCATATCAGAGAAGGGAAATTTGATTGTCAACATCCAAGAAAAGGCAATCGTTAGCAACTTCCAGCAGCTCAATAGCAACTCTGGACCAAAACATTTCTCCAGCTGTAGACCTCGCATTTGAAATACATCAACGGTGCCACATTTATAGCCGTGCAGCGAAATACCGTGCACATATATCCTGATGAAAGGTCTTTGGTATTGCCGATCTAAGAGGCAGACGACAAGGTCCACTTATAACGCAGCACAGCTCCATTCATTTGGAGACTCTTCCCACTATACCTTGGTTCTCCAGCTGTCTCTCACTGTAATCCTCCGCCTCATTTGACGAATTGCAGGCCCTCTCACTGATCGATGCCCATTCTACCTTGGGCCACCCAACCGTTTCTCTCTGCAATCCTCGACCTCATCATCATTCTTGTGTTCATGGTACTTGCATAGCTCCTCTTCTCCCCAATTCAATGGGAACCGCATACGCCCCGCCTCCAGCTCTTTAATCCTTTGAATCGCTGTGGTGGCCACTCCATTCCAGAACTCTGATACCATGGGCTCATGCTCCGGGATGTTTGCTATCTTGAATCGAGCAAGACCCATGGTGCGGGTAACAATCGCATCTTCAAGAAGGCACTTCAGCTTAGACTCTTTCGGAGCATCGCCATATACGAGTGGTATATTGCCAACAATGGTTTTCTCAAGTATCCCGTCCTTGTGGACAAGACGTTCCAGATAATCACAAATCTGATCGGTGATATAATTTTGAAATGGCCGGGCAACAAGTTCTTCGGATAGGTTGTAGTACTGAATCAATTGGCCAAGTTTCTCTGTAGTATCTTGTAGATTGAGAGAGATTTCCCCCCCGAGAGGCGATGCAAGGTGCTCGGCGTTATTAAGGTCACCGGTCGACAGCCAGACAAGAAACAGCGTGAATATCTCAACAGAGGCGTTAGGGAATTCTTTAATCAGCAGGGATGTGTCAGGAAAGTCTTTGAATTCGCCATATATCAATTCCGAGCTTTCGCATACGGCGCGCCGGGGCATCTCAAGCATGCGTTTGTCCTTGCCGACAATGAATATAACAGTCCTCTGTATTTCAAAATCAGATCTGTGGCATGTTAAAATTTGCAAGATCGATAGAAAGAGGATATGGGTAATGCTTACGCCGTGAGTTTAGATTTCTTAGCGAGCAGCTCTACGGGGAGGTCGGACGGCGTGGTGTTAGATGACGCGATAGAAATGCAAGGGGATGGCATGCTTGTGAAGATAGGGTCGCAAGAAGAGGATGAGTATTCAAAGCGGAGGTGTTCCGTTTGTAGTAACTCGCTTGAATTCACTTGGTGGTGAGGGACAAGTATGTGTCCAGCGACCAAGATCAAGAAGTGAAACAGTATAGAATGTAAGCAACCAAGTGAGTAAACTTCACTCAAAGAGACCAAGGTGAATTAAAATGGACAAAGTAAGGGTAATAGGTTCTGATTTCAGATGTATCTGTGATGGCGTCACCGAGGGATTTCTTCCTTCTCAATGAGCTTTAGCTTCTTGTTGGTCTGCGGGCAGTCGGGGAATGGAACGACAGTTATGACCTCGTTGGCCTCGTAGACATACACGCGGCCCCAGATGGCTAGTTCAATGTATTGTGATGCTGCACACCAAATAATAACAGTATTGACTTGGAAATGCTGAGCTTCAGTAGCCCTGCCCCTTTCTGCCTCTTTACTCCTTACTGTCCAAATGCTCAAACGCGTGACAAAAACAATATTAACGAGCAAAGCACAAAATCACAAAGCTGAACAATTCCGTTCGTCTATCCAAGCAAAAAAATAGCAAAAGACTCATCAGATCTCGAGATCTGATGAGGGAGAAAATCATCTTTGTGATTTTACTTTTTGTCGTTTGTTATGATATCGTGGGTTGATTCGTGTTGGTCGGTCGTTTCCAAACTCTTTCTGTCTTTTTTGGTTTCATCATGCCCTCGCCGGGACTCGAATCTATAACCTCCCTGCCCTCCGCTGGCCAGATTGTCCAGACAGTGGTACTTCCACTGCGCCACTGTGCCGCTTGATTTAAAGCTGGCTAAAGTTTGTTTATATAGGGGTAGCGAGGAGGGGGTTGTTCAAGGCAGGCTGGGAATCCCCACACCATGTGTTGAGGAACACTAACTGAAAAAGACTGAAAGAGAACGTAGTATGCTTGAATTAATGCCATTATAAAGGAATATATAGATCCATTGTCATGGAATGGAATTTCAAACGAGAAGCTCACTGAGCTGGCTGGCAAAGAAGGCATCCAACGCGAACCGTGGTTGGATGCCGCACGGATAAACGCCAAAGAAATTGCTGGGGAGGGCAGGGCAAACGCCATAGAAGCATGGTAAAAACAAGAAGCAACAAGAGAATATAAGATTACGTTTAATACATTCCGCAGCTTACTTATAAACATTGCGGGTTTGCACAATGTAAGGGTTGTGGTTTCCGACGTCGTCAGTTTTAGCTCCGCGGGGATATTAGTTCCCACCGCGGCCCCAGCCGTGTTTCGCCATCCCCAAGTTAACGACCACCATAAACCAATATTATCAAGGAAGGTGCCGCGCTCCAGATCATCTTGTTCGAACAATTTGTGTATTAACCGCTGACTATCTAGGTATCTCGCGTATCCTCCATTTTCGCTTCTGATGCTCCCGATTCCCAATTTTCCGCGTTACATTACTATGCCAAGTGCTGTGTTCATTAATCTCATTTCGTCCCGATGCCTTCTATTCCAAGCCTCAATCATCCGAAAGTTGTCCCTCCGGTTCCACGACCAAAATTGGAGTAACCAAGCCCAGTGCTTAGCCTCCTTCCTCGATCGCCTGGTCCGATACTATTCCCTCGGATACCAACCGGACTGCTCATTCTGCGTTGTGCAGATACGCCGGGTACACCAAGTCTCTGCTGTGTACCTGCCAACGGCTGTTCGACCGTGTCAATCGCTTCTTCATCCTCCGAAGTCTCATATAAAGCCTCATCCCCCGCGATGATTGTGCCCGCATCATCATCATCGTTAGGGGTCAAGAGTTCTTCGTCATTCTCGTCTTCATCGTCGCTAGGTTGATTGAACCCTTCCATCTCAACTAACATAAATATCGGAATCGCACCAAGGATCGCAATGAAACCCAGCATCCACCACGCCACAATAACATACCCCCTCTCCAAACCCCAAGAGAACGCCGCGCCAGCGAAGAAGGGCCCAGCTGCTCGCCCAATCGAACTCACGCTCGTGGCAACCCCATTCAGTGTCCCAAGCAGCCTCAAGCTCGCCGCAGAATTCGTCAACATTATGGTACTACATGGGAACATGAAGATGCCACAGAACGCCTTGACGATCATCAAGCTGAACATCGCTAGTTGTTGACGTATCGGGTTCTGGATAAGCGCCGTATACGGCGTGACGAACATGACGGATGGAATAATGACTGCGCACACGCGGTAGCACCGCAGGACGCCGAACCGCCGTACCACCACCGGAAAAACGAAGAACTGCACGATCCCGCTGCAGATACCGTAAGCGGTGAAGATAGTCCCAATGCGGGAGGAGGAGATGCCGAAGCCACCGCTGAATTTGAAGGGGAGTTTCGTATTAGAGGAGTCGGAAGCTTGTTGGGGGTGATGCATGAAGATTGGGAGGAGTTGATCCATTGCCATACTGTGAAGGGCGAGGATGGCGTACGAGAGGAGGTTGAGGTTTGATTGCTTGTTGAAGACTTCCCAGACGGAGGGACCGGCCACTTGTGGAGTCTTGGGTGCTTGCCAAGTGGTATCAAATGGCTTGCTAGAGGAGTGAGAGTTACTGCGGGAGTGGGTGTTGTTGAGCAGAGCTGCTCCAAGCTCGTCGTCGTCATAGTCACGGTTCCTCCTCTTCTTGCGGGACTGGACACACCGAACCAGCCTCTGGCCGATATAAATCCCGTAATCGGGTTTGTTCTTGCGAGTCTCTAGGGTCTCTTTCAGAAAGAGGAAGCCGACAATAAT
Source organism: Pseudogymnoascus sp. 03VT05 (assembly GCA_001662645.1). NCBI lineage: Eukaryota > Fungi > Ascomycota > Leotiomycetes > Thelebolales > Thelebolaceae > Pseudogymnoascus > Pseudogymnoascus sp. 03VT05. The sequence goes on along the minus strand of KV459484.1, from coordinate 49,875 downwards.
GCCGACAGCAAAGAAGATGGACGCTATCATATTGGGCAGCGCGAAGGGAAACTTTGTGAGCAACTTATTGTTGCCGAATAGCCAAGGAAGATTGGCGGCCGGAGAAGCAAAAAAGCCACCAAAGGCTGGCCCCAGGATACTACCGAAGCTCCATACGAGAGGCATGACTGAGAACGCACGAGGTTGAAGGCTCCTTTCAGGCACCATTTCCGCAACCATGGTTCGAATGATACCAACTACCGCTATTTAGCCTGTGGACTGTGAACGAAGGGACTGATCACAACTAACCATTTCCATTTCCTCCGCCGGAGAGAGCTCTCGCAATGATTGCCCAAGTAAGGGATGTCGAGAAACCCCATAATATACTCATGAACATGGTCGACGTAAGCCCCAATAGGATCACTGGTTTCCGGCCGAACATGTCAGACGCTCTACCCCATATTATGGCCGTAATGCTCTGGCTCAGACTGAATACAGCACTTGTGATTCCTATAAATCCGTGAGTTTCATGTTTCATATGTTTCACGCGGGAAGATGGTGGTGTCTTACCTGCCCACTTGGCTACCTCTTGCTTTTTGACCCCGAAACTTTCGATCATTTCAGGCTTTTGGATGTTAGCAATGTGCGCAATATAAAGTCAATCTGATTTGAAGCATAAAGGTTGATGGAAGGATTCCTCATACCAGGTAGGGAAAGACGCTCGTTGCTGCGATTGGCTCTGCGAATCTACATATTGCTACCGAGCATATCAGTTATCGGCATCCCATCAAGGAACGAACAGAGCAGATTTACCCAGTATGATCAGCTGCCGCACAGGCAGCTTTGGCTCGCGGCGAGGCATCTTGGTCATCTTAATATCCCCTCAGGACGGCCGCGGATGAAGTTTGGGTGCCCTATGGGCGTCTCGTATAGGTGACCACTACGGTTCTGGGGTGCATGAAAGGCAAAATGGTTCTTTATGGTGGATATAGTATGGTTGGGCACAAGATCAAAGCCAGTTTAGCTATAAGATTATTATAGATATATGTTTATAGATGCAAACAGACAGTACAGTAACCAAACATAACAAGATCAAAGAGGAGGAGGAAGGCTGGAGCAGCTGCAAAGAGCTAGAAGAATATATCACATCACGTGAGAAGATGACTCCATGATCGGGCAAACGCTTTATAAGTCCGTTGAACACCCCGAAGTCGGATTACCTAAAAGAGGGGAAGATGGTGGGGAGTGTGGTCACGTGATACTGCAACTGCAACTATTTGTGATGATTTCGACCAATTATAAGGCGTGATTGGGCCGTTCATCCGTGCTCAACCAATCACGGCATCCTGTCAAAAGCTTGAGTGGCTATTCCTTCAACGCACCATCCTAATTTAGACTAGCATGCAAATATACGTAGCTTACTAGGCGGAACGGATGAAATGCCGACGCCGCGACCACCCAGGTGCCTGCCTCTTGTACCTCCACTCCAGCCATTCCAGCCCCTCCAGCCACTCCACCAGCCACTCCACCAGCCACCGGTACTTGTTATCCTACTTGTTTATCCTACTGGTTACATGTACTACCCACCAAGGCTAACGTGCTTGGGAAGGAGGTCCAGCTACCTACCTACACTTCCCTACACTTCCCCTCCAATTGCGAATTCACTGATCGTCACTTCATTCCGCCTCGGACTTCATATCGCGGGCATTGTGCCTGTATATATATGCACCTGCTGCCCTCACCTTCACGTCAAGGTCATCTACCAGCTACCATGGCTCCTGATGACCGAACACCCCTCCTCGGAGCTTCTTCGACAGCTCAACCAGTTCGAGTTCATGAACAACAAAGGTCCCCGGCTGCTGTTCGTCGTCGATTTGCATATATCGCTACGGGCTCGTTGGCTATTGCCTTTGTCATCCTCGTTCTGATTCCAGCGGCCTTTATCCCCCACCTTCTCGAGGATCTTGTGCCCTCCCGCGGCAAGTTTCAATCCGCCGAGCTCGAAGATCTCCTTCTGAACAGTCCCAGCACGGAGAAGCTGTCAGAATGGAGCAAGTACTACACCTCGGGTCCTCATCTGGCCGGAACCAACCTCAGTCAGGCTGTTTGGACACAGGAGAAGTGGAAGGAGTTTGGCATTGAAGACTCAAGTGTTGTGCCTTATGACGTTTACCTGAACTACCCTCTCGGACATAGACTTGCACTCCTGGAGAAACCCAGCAAGGGACATTCAAAGGACGATGAGGCAACATGGAAGGTCAAGTTCGAAGCTTCATTGGAGGAGGATGTGCTGGAAGAAGACCCAACGACTGGCGCTTCCAACAGGATCCCAACATTCCACGGGTATTCCGCGAACGGCAATGTCACCGCACGATATGTATATGTCAACTACGGCACATACCATGACTTTGAGGACCTGATCAAGGCCAACGTGCCTCTGAAAGGCAACATTGCCATCGCAAGATACGGCCATGTCTTCAGAGGCCTGAAGATTAAGCGTGCTCAGGAGCTGGGCATGGTCGGCGCAGTTCTTTTCACTGATCCTGGTGATGATGGAGGCCCGCTGCATGATATGTCTGAAAATTACCCAGATGGACCTGGCCGCAACCCATCCAGTGTCCAGCGTGGAAGCGCTCAGTTCCTATCCATGGGACCCGGTGACCCAACCACGCCTGGCTACCCTTCGAAGCCTGGAGTACCTCGATCCCCAACAGACGACAATATTCCGCAGATTCCCTCTATTCCCATTTCGTATACTGACGCGATTCCAATTCTCAAGGCGCTCAATGGCCATGGCCCAGTACCAAAGGACTTGAACAAGTACTGGGATGTCAACCTCGGTCTCGTGACCCGTGGTGTTCACTACAATGCCGGCCCATCCCCAGAGGGTCTTGTTTTGAAGCTAGTAAACGAGCAGGATTACAAGATTACACCTATCTGGAACGTCATCGGTATAATCAACGGAACTCTTTCTGATGAAGTCGTTGTTGTTGGAAACCACCGCGACGCCTGGATTGTTGGAGGTGCTGGTGACCCTAACTCCGGCTCCGCAGCTATGATGGAGGTCATCCGCGGCTTTGGGCAGGCGCTCTCCAAGGGCTGGAAACCGCTCCGCACTATTGTCTTCGCAAGCTGGGATGGTGAGGAATATGGTTTGGTCGGCAGCACAGAGTGGGTGGAAGAGTACATCCCTTGGCTGAGCGAAGCCAATGTTGCCTATGTCAACATCGACGTTGGCTGCAGTGGGCCAAAATTCGTTGCGGCCGCTTCACCTCTGCTAAACAACCTCATCCACGAGGTGACCGGCAAGGTGCAGTCGCCGAACCAGACTGTGGAAGGGCAAACCGTTCGCGACGTATGGGGCGGTCACATCAGTACCATGGGCAGCGGCTCCGATTTCACCGCCTTCCAAGACTTCGCCGGTATCTCTTCGATTGACATCGGCTTCACCGCGAGCCAAGAAAGCGCAATCTACCAGTACCACTCCAACTACGACAGCTACCACTGGATGGAGACCTACGGCGACCCAGGATGGCACTACCACGCCACCATCTCCAAGGTCCTCGGCCTCTTCGTCGCCAGACTCGTCGATTCCCCCCTCGTCCCCTTCCGCACCACCGACTACGGCACGGCACTCATCTCATACGTCCAGCAGATCGAGGACCTCCTCGACGACGGCCCCGCGCGCTCCTCCACGATCCGCTTCCGACCAACCCCAGAAGCTTCTTCCGACTCCAGCTCCCGCCGCAAGTACCTCCGCCGCAGCCTCAAGCACATCCAGGGCTCCGCCCACCGCTTCCTCGAAGTAGCGCGCGTCTTCGACGAGCATGTTGACACACTCCGCGAGCGCGCTGAGCACGGCTACGGATGGCTGAGATGGTGCGCGCGCCTGAAATTGTATTTGGGTGTCCGCAAGGCGAATTTCGCGATGAAGCTGCTTGATAGGAAGTTCTTGCATGCGCCGGGCCTGACGGGGAGGAGTTGGTTTAAGCATGTGATTTTTGCGCCGGGATTGTGGACTGGGTATGCTGGTGGTGAGTTTTCCTGATCCCCACCGATGTAAAGTGTGTGTTTGCTAACGAGGTGTAGCGGTGTTTCCCAGTCTAGCGGAGGCGATTGATAATGAGGATGGGATGGGAGCGATTATGTGGATGCAGATTATTAATGATAAGATCATTAAGGCGACGAGGAGTTTGGAATTATATTGAGGATACTTGGAATAGATCATCATGGTATTTTGGGAATTGTCCTGGGATACATTGGGGTATGTGAACGCGGAGACTAGACAGGATAGTTGAGCATAGTTGAATATGACGCTCTGAAATGATATTTGCAGATATTTATGTGATTTAAATTTAATGGCGAAAATATTAATTGGCGTATTAAAAAATATATCCAAGCTGCCCGTAGGATTTTTACACAAACACACAAACACACAATTCTCACATACCGCCCACCCACAACCACAACGATAAAAATTTAGATGATACCGTTCGCATTACATTCATACATGTCGCACGCAAAAAAAAATTGCAAAAAAGTGCAAAAAGATGTTGAGAGAATCTGTAGAGAAACTCGGGATTTGAGCCCGAGGCGGGGCTCGAACCCGCGACCTTGAGATTAAGAGTCACACGCTCTACCGATTGAGCTACCCAGGCAGGGTGATTGTTGGTCGATGTCCTTGGGACGATACATGAGTACCACTGAAACTTAACTCATAGCTATGATAAAATTATTTTCTCCGCTGTAAATTTACCTCCTCTGGACTCTCGCGCTTTATCTACAATCCCCCCACTAAAAAATAGGCCAAGCATCCTCCCCCCACCACTACAATCTATTGCGCACCCAGCGTCTCGAGCGCCGCCCTCAGCTCCCGAATCGCCGTCTCTGAATCCTCGAAATTCAACGCGCTAATCGCCCACCTCGCGTGCTTCTGCGCCTTGGCCACTGCTACATCATCCAGCACCACAGCTGCCTGTGGTCGAGGCGCGCTGGCAGCAGGTCGTGGTGGTAGCGTTGACCCTACCGGCGCGGCGATCGTGGACACGGGGGGTGCGTCGTACGCTGCTTGTACTGCTGGTGCTGGTGCTGGTGGCTGAGGCGGCGATTGAGCGTAGTAGGAATCGATGTTTTGGTCTGCATGCCCTGTGTTAGGTGTGTACTCGACGGTAGGGAAGGTGGGGAAGGTAGGTTGTTCGTGGGGCGGGCTGATGACGCTGGATTTCGGTGATGTGGTGGGGGGGAGGTGAGTTGGGGGTGTTGTCGGTGCAGCGGGTATATCACGGGCATCTGTTGGAACGGCGGGGAAGTATCCGCCGCCTATGGAACCGGAGCGGTCGTGTGGTGAGGCGGAGGGAGAGGGCACTATGGGAGAGACGCTTTGGGAGGTGGATGGGTTGAAGAGCTGGGGTGGTGGACCGGGATGGGATGCACTTGGTGGGGTGTTTTGCCGCGATGGTTCTTGAGAGGGGTGGAGGGATTTGTTGAGCAGCGATTGCGCGGCAAGGTGGGGGGATAATAAATCCTGCTCATCTGGAGCATCTTCTGCTGTCGGTGGTGGTGGGTGAGACTGATTGCTGCCCAGTTGTTGCAACTCAGACTCCGTAGCTAGGTCTTGTGCTTCCTCTGGTCCAGGCTCAGGAATTGGGTTGGATTCGTTAGGATCTTTCCCCTCCTTGATGGCTTTAACGATGCGGACAGCGTTCCATTTGGCGTAGCGGAGCTTGGCCTGGATTTCTTGGTCTGCCTCGCCCCATATGTTTAGGAGTTCGAGGAATGTAGATGCGGCGAGGAAGGTATCTGCGGTTTGCCTTGAAATTTATTAGAATGGGTAGTCGTAAGATGGCGGAGAGTTTCCTTACTTTGTAACCTTGTTGGCTCGGACGGCTCGATCAGCCCGTTCAAACGTTTCCAGGCCGAATTGCTCCACGTATGCCTGTCCGGCGGTATCGTCTATTATGGCATCGTCGTCCGCATATTTACTCTTCGTCTGCCATGACTTGTTAGAATTCGTTAATGGTATAAGCCTCATAAGCGTACCTGTTCCAGCTTGTCCATCAGCTTCGACGTATATTGAAGGCATTCTGAGTCGGTGTTATGGAGTCCCCTTGCAATCAGCTGGTTGACAATCCAGTATTCGCCTGGGCAACGTTAGTTACAATACACGGCAATGAATACAGCCTCGAACTTACACCAGTACGCGATCGCCGGCTTTACTTGCTCCAACTGAGCAGCTCTCTGGGCGAATCTGGCGATATCTGCATTCCCCTTGAGCTGTGCGGGGAGGGAGGCGGCCATGGCGCCGCGCGTTGTTGGGGCTGTTGCAGATGCCTCCTATGGATATGTATGGAAAGTGAGGTCGATACTAAGAGTGTATTGCTGTTTTCATAAGCTTTTTCGTACTCAAATCCAGGAAATGAGGTCTTTGATCGAATATCAGAGAGCGGAGCTCCCCCGCCTGACGTAGAGTCCGGTTAGCGTTCGCGACTCAACGCACGGGCCACACATATCATGCAGTTTCCCCAGACTCTTTATCCAGATTGGGGATTGTAGCTACTGTGGCCACTTCGTGTCAGGACAACTTGTCACATAAACAATGAAAGATCTGTAACTCTGATCCGTTTTATATATAAACCATAGCTGTGCTACGTTGATCTCACTCTATACCATCTTCTCAATATCCTCATTATCTCACGCAATGGTGTATACAGGAGCTCTGGCCGCGGCCGCTACGGCTTTATTGCTGACTTCGCCAGCCACCGCGGCGGGTCTTTACCCCAAAAGCTCCGCGGTTCTCCAAGTCGATGCTAAGAACTACGACCGCCTCATCGCAAAGTCCAACTACACCTCTGTAAGCCCCGCATACATATGTACAACGAATTGCATGCTAATACTCTCGATAGATTGTAGAGTTCTATGCTCCATGGTGTGGCCACTGCAAAAGCCTCCAACCTGCGTATGAGAATGCAGCCAAGAAGCTCGCCGGACTCGCCAAGGTCGCGGCTGTCAACTGCGATGAGGATATCAACAAGCAATTCTGTGGGAGCATGGGTGTCCAAGGCTTTCCCACCCTGAAGATTGTCAAGCCAGGCAAGAAGTTCGGAAAGCCAATCGTGGAGGATTACCAGGGTGCCCGCGAGGCGAAGCCCATCGTCGAAGCCGTCTCAGCCAAGATCGCAAACCATGTATCCAAGGTCACTGACAAGGAGCTGGACGCCTTCATGGCTGAGAACGTTGATACTCACAAGGCTATCTTGTTCACCGAGAAAGGATCTACAAGCTCCCTGTTGAAGGCGATTGCTATCGATTTCTTGGGTGGCATCAAAGTCGCTCAAATCAGGAGCAAGGAGGCGAGAGCCGTCGAGATGTTCAGCATTGAGAAGTTCCCTACTATTGTCCTCCTACCCGCTGGCAACGGCGCATCAGCCAGCACCTACGATGGCGAGCTTAAGAAGGATGATATCGTGAAGTTCCTCTCCTCTGTCCACCCGCCAAACCCAGACCCAGCACCTGCAAGGGCCAAGGCTTCTAAGGAGAAGAAAACCGAGAAGAAGTCCGAGAAGAAAGCAGACAAGAAGGCAGCGAAGAAGGCCGAGGAGGAATTCGAGGAAGCGTCTTCGTCCCAGAAGGAATCCGAAGCCTCCGCTGAAGCATCAGAAGAAGCCTCGGAGCCCACTGAGTCACCGAGCGCCGAGGCCGAGAAGCCAGTCGTTCTAACCCCACCAATCCCAGTTATCACGAGCGAAGTCGAACTCGCAGACGCATGTCTGACCCCTAAGTCTGGGACCTGTGTGTTGGCTTTCACTTCGGCAAAGGGTGGCGATGTTTCCGTACAGAGCATTGAAAGCCTCGCGGAGGTTGCGTTCAAGTACCAGAACTCCAAGCACGCCATCTTCCCCTTCTACGCTGTCGCTGAGGAGGTCACTGGCATGTCTGAGCTGAAGTCCGCGCTTGGCCTGACCAACGACGTTGATGTTGTCGCCATAAACGCAAAGAGGGGATGGATGAGGAAGTACTCTGGAGATGTGTACACGCATGAGGCAATTGAGATGTGGATTGATTCCATCAGGATGGGTGAGGGCGAGAAGCAAGTCCTCCCTGGCATTCTCATTGGCAAGACCCCCGAGCAAGTCGCCCAAACCACGACGATCCAGGTTGAGGAGACAGAACCCAAGGAGACTGTCTCCGTGAAGGACGAGCTCTGAACAGACGCGTCGATCAATTGGCAATGTAACAACTTGATTTCTCTCCTTAGGCGAGCCGTTGTACAATAGCGTAGCTTAGTGAATGCAGCAGTATTTATTTACCCCCATGCTCCACGCAAACCCATGCTCCCAAGTCTCCTCTCCCGCGCCAAACTCCAGTACGCCATTACCCACACTTTTCCAACCCCCAAGCACCAAGTATGAAACTATATCTCACACCACAATTCCACTCATCATGCTCCCAAAATCTTCTTCCCTTGCCTCCTCACAACCCCATCCATAATCGCCCGAACCTGCTTACACCCATCCACCCCAACTGCCAACATCCCCTCCACGCGCGAAACCTGCACCCGACTCTCCAAAACACAAACGCTCACTCTCTCCCCACCGCCAGTCGCAACCGTCAGAAACGGCAACTCCTGCTCCTCCATCAAACACAGATCCAGCAGCGGGTCTGCCGCCTCGTCGCCCGCGGCGTGTGCGCTTGTCGTTCCGGCTGTTACGGCGCAGAGGTAGTCGGGCATTGGGACACCAGCGTCGATTAAGGCGAGAGTAGCGGCATTGAGGCAGGCAGCCAGGAGGGCACCATCTTGCGCGAGTACTTGGATCGAGATGGCGATTGTGGAGTGTGGGTATAGGTGTGTGAAAAGGGTGGTGGAGAAGGCGTTTGCGATGGTCATTTGCATTTCTGCCAGGCGTCTGCTTTCGTCAGTCTTTTGCTCCTCCATATCCCCCCCTCTCCCCCTTCTTCCCACCAAATCCAACCCAGCAATCGCGCAACACAACAAGAAAGAAAAAACTCACTTATCCCCCCTCCCCCACTTCTTCCTATCCGTCCCACTGAACCCCGCAACCCCAATCTCAACCGTCACCGCCGCCTCCCCATCCTTCCCTCCCCCCGCCCCAGTCCTCTTCCCCTCCGCCGGCCCCGCAACCGTGCACAGCACCTTCGTATTCCCCATCTCGAGGTAGGAGGATCCGTCCGCGGACGGCTGGACCGAGATCGAGGCGTGCAGGCGGCGTAGCTCGTTCCACCGCCGCCCGTCGAGGCGGAGGAGCGCGAGGTGGTAGGAGGAGGTGTCGAGGGGCATTGTTGTGTGTGTGTGGGTGTGTGGTGGTGGGTTGTTTGGGTGTTGCTTGAAGGCGGTTTATGGGATTGGAGATGGAGGTTATTTTGGGTGGGGGATAGATTAGATTAGATTGGGGGAATTTTTTTGGACGGGAGCTATGACCTTTTGAGGATCAACTGTATATGGGCACTGAGTACAAGCGGTACAAGAGAACATGCGTAAATATGAATAGTTTTGTAGATGAAAGTTTTTTTTATTTAATTTTGCCTCGATAAATTTAATATATACATCAAGGAGAGGAGTTTTTCGGGTGGTACAAGTTAATGTCTAATCTTGTTGTTTCAATACCCCATTTGCGCCTGACTCTTTTCGGAATCCATTTCCGAGAGTTTGAAATCAGAAGCGGCAGCAACAAATACTTTGCATGCTTGCCTTTCCCATTCTAAGTTTCCTGAGCTGTGTTTCAGCTTTCTCCGACAAGCCTTACTGACTTTAAGTTTGTACAATTTTGTTTGGGAATCTACTTCCTCCTGTTTTGCATCATCAGGATTTGGACCATGCGGATGAAGATGTTGAGGAAGTCGAGCTCGAGGCTAGGAAATAGTTAGCAATTGACCTTGTAGATATGAAAATTGTAAGTGGAACATACCTGATACTCTCGTTGACAGCATCCCTCTTAATCAAACCCCGCTCGGCAAGGCGGGCGTGGTTCAGCACCTTCTGGACATCGTAGAGGGTGAAGCCACCAAAGACAGCCAGGCCACCGTACAACCAGATGTTCTCAGTGAACGCCAGGGTGCGGACGGCGGTGGCGGGGAGGACGAGAGGAGCGAAACCAGAGACAGCAACGATGGCCACACCAGCAAGCAGGGGTCCACCGAGGTAGAGGTACTTGTCGTTCTTAGCGGTAGCACCAACGAAAGCAATAGATCCCATCATGGCAATCGTGTAGAGACCAGCGCGGGCCATAATCGCAGGAGGAGCCATGAACATCAGCGGCGCGATGAACGCAGCCTGGGTAACGTTAAACGCAGTCCAAAGTCCGTACTTCTGGACATAGTTTGATGGGTCGGTGTTCCTCGTTCCGATCATAGTACCAAAGCTCAGGGCGAGACCACCAATCATCACGATCCATGGATTCGTGGCCATAATGCGGTATACGAATCCCGAGGTGTACATGGCGCGCGCGGCGACACCAATGATGCCGACACCTAAACCGGTGTGCATGAACGTCTCATTAAGATATGAGCGCTCGAAGGGTGGCATTCCGCCGTCCTCGCGCGTCTCACGGTTGAACACCATGTTGATGGCGAACAGGGTGCCACCGAACATGGCACCGCCGACGAGGAGGCGCTGCATCAGACTGCCGTTCGCCGACGGATTCGGGGCAGTGGTTGGCTGCACATTGTATGCGCGCGTCTGCTTGAAGCCATTCTTGATGATGGGGGAGTTCTTGATTGACGAGACCGTGCGGGAGGTGAAGATGGCCTTTGTCGCGGGGGCGTGGTGGAAAGCCCGGACTGGGGCGGCAGATTTGAGTGCCGTCTTGGAGACGGCGGCGAGGGTGCCGGTAAGCCTGAACGGCTGGCGGATGGTGAAAGACATGCTTGCGCGTATCCTTTCGGTGGTGAGGCACTCAGCTGAGATGAAAGGTTGTTGATGATGGAGGGATAAATGCGTCGTCGATGGCGATTATGTATGTGCGATGGGAGTGGAGCAGGCACGGAAGGATGACGACCTTGAAGTATTTCTCGAACCTCGGCGAATCGTGCCTTAAATCCGGGGCCATTTCAGGGCCCAACGGTGAGTCAGGTGATGTTGATTAATCAGCCGGAGTTTAGCACAAAGTCACGTGACGCTTATTAATCAGAGAGTTGGAAGTGTACAGTATGAGGAAGAAGCGATTTTAAGACTGAACAGTATTGAAGGTTTCTAGGTCTAAGTCGAGCCATATTTCGATGAATTGGATATTGACTGTATATAGGTGGTGATATTACCTTTTAAGAATTCTTTTCTTGTTGCGAGGTTATAATTATTCCGTGGTGCGGTGATAATCAGTGTTAGTTGATGCAAACACATCTGATTGGTCGTATCCTATATCCATATCCCAACTATAAAAAGGGTCATACTGTGTTCTCTATGATCTGCGACCCCTCTAATATCATAGACTCACCCGACAGGCCCAAGCTGGTTCCCGTCCCGGCCGTAGCCCTCGGCACAACGCGGCGATGAGGGATGAAGAGGCACACAGAGGTCCCTGCACGGCTGGTATGATCTGTTCTGATCTGATATGATTTGTGCAAAGACGGTGATCTCAAGGGATGTTCTGCATGCGGGAAATTGCAGCGTCGCACTTTCGCAAGAAGGGGTAATCGACTAGAAGGGTTTTGGACGGATGGAAGGAATGGAAGAAATGGAAGAATAGAAGGAAGGGGGGGGATCCTTGTTGCTTCCTGTTAATCTGGGGGAAGCTACAGGGAAGGGACGGAGGGCTACTGACGGCTACTGCACGCTATGAACCTGTGATGGCCTAGTGCTGGACCCAGCTAATGAAGAGGAGCCGAATATTTGAGAGCAGGCCTAGTAGACTTTTGAATTGCCGGATTGGGGCCCGTACCAGAGGATTGGCTTTATACAGAGTCCTACTAAAGCAGCAGGACGAAGTAAGAAGTTATATCCGTCTGATGGAATATCTAGTCCTCCTATATCTGCTACATGCGTTAGACGTCGACGAGACTATAGCTAGCTACTAGAATAACGGTAGAAACTATCAGGTATAACCAACTTATCCGCCGTTAGTATAACAGGTTAGTATGACAATAAGGCGTTAGTATACCACTAACAAATAACAATTATACTGTACGAAGTAGGTGAGGGGAGGCACGAGGCACGAGGCCACTAAATGAAGTACCAGCTAGTGTAAGAGTACTTGTATTCTCTATATAGGATAGCTCTTCTTTCCATGTATATTCTAGTTATCTTGTACATCTGGCCTGTCTTTCTTCAGCCAGCAAACAACGAATATCGTCATAGCGGCTAATAAGAGTTACCGTACTTCGGAGTAAGTACGTCTGCGGTCCATCCCTCACCCATGGCCCGCGTCAGAGACTGCAATTCTACTGAAACGGCGCTTCGTCCTCCAACGCGTACACGACTACCCACAGCTTCAATTATATTATTTACTCGTCCTGTTGCGTTGATATAGCTTCATTCCTCACTCTTCATTTCTACGCCTACGCATCATCGCCATCATCGTCGCTGTCACGTTCTTCCCGCCGCCGGTCTATCGATAACCCCACAAACCCCACATCCGTCCCACTCACGGAGCTCCAGACCTCAACATCAACCCTCAGCAAACCACGACCGTCGGCTGAGAGGGTTGAAGCTATATTGGAAGCTTGCGAGCTGCGATTGCCCTTTCTACAGCTCCTCTCGAACGAGCTTACGACAGACGCGGTCTCACGACACAGAAAACACCCGAAGCGGCTCGGTGCGGACAGGAGACAGCGGGTCCCAGATCCCGACACATCGAACCTTCACGAGGAAACATTGCCTGTCGAGCTCCTGCACGGTCTGCTTCGCGTCCAAAGTGACTGCTGTGCTGGCTCCTAGCTGGCGGACAGCACGCCTGACGGGCGGCCAGACGGCCTTCGATCGCAAACGGACATTGTCTCCGCGGACACCACGACGACCTTGACGCCACGATCAGGATGAGACGGGGCAAAGGCAGCGGATCGCCGTTCAGAGGCAGCGGCGCACCTATACCTGATTCGCTCTCCCTGATCAGATCTTTCAATGTCGACACGAACCCCGCCAGGCCTGTGCGGCCTTCGCCACTCGGAGTGTCAATGATACCAGATATGCCACTCGACTTGGTCGACCGTATACGCTCCTTCCCTCTGTTCCTATCGGCGCCCGACTCCTTCCTCGCGGCAATTGGCAAACATCTGCGACCTCAGGTCCACGCGTCGCACGATCACATCCTGACAGAAGGCGATGACGCAATGGCGATGTACTGGCTCGTCCGAGGCGTTGTCGCCGTAACATCACGAGATGGCGAAGCTACATACGCTGAATTAAAGCCTGGGGCCTTCTTCGGCGAGATTGGCATTCTAATGGACGTACCGCGCACTGCGACAATTATTGCGCGAACGAAATGCCTCCTCGTCGTGCTGAAGAAGGAAGATTTACGCGCAGAGCTGCCTAAATTCCCGGAGATGGAGAAGGCGATCCGCGAAGAAGCACAGGAGAGGTTGACCATTTTGAATAAGAAGAGGAAAGAGAGCGGATTCGGCCCGACGATTTATACAACGTTGCCATCGCGTGGGGGAAAGAACGCAAGAGAGGCTGCACCGGGCGAGGTTTCGCTAGGCGACACGGGATCTATCGAGCAAGGCAGTGTTGTTAATCATAAGAAGAGAAAGTCACCTAGCCCGGGGGTTATTGACGACCCCACATTGAGCGCGTTGGGCAGCGGGTTTGTTAGCATAAGGAAGACATTGAAGGAGCTACCTCTGTTCTCATCTCTACCGCCGGAGATTCTGCATTTCCTTGGATTAAGCGCTCAGCCGCGGACATACCCACCGTTTACGGACATAATACAGCAGGGTTCTGTGGGAAATGACATCTATTTTATGGTGCGAGGAGAGGCAGAGGTAATACGGATGACGATGGAAGATGGCGAGATCACGGAGATGCTCGAAAGCTCGCGTATGCGCCCGCGCCTGAAGCAGGGCCAGTATTTTGGAGAAGTTGCGAGTCTGGCACTGGCACCTAGGCGGACGGCAACGGTGCGCGCGATTACTGTAGTGGAATGTCTAATGATTGGTGGGGACGTTTTGGAAGAGCTCTGGAGGAGGTGTTCGCCTGATATCAGGAAGCAGGTTGAGGCAACTGCTAAGGCTAGATATGGCCGGCCAAAGGATGAGGATGTATTGATGACGGACGTCGATAGCACTACGCCTTCGATTAAGGGTCTCAAAATCGCTGATCGGTCGCCTAAGTCTAAAGTCCGGGATCTTCCCCAGGTCACATTTACACCGTCGAAGCCGCTCAGTCCACCGCACCAGACCAATCTGCCGGACGAGAAAGACAATGTCGAGTCTACGGACACGGATCCAGACCCATTCCTAAGTATTGATATGGATAATATGAGGTCAAGAATGAGCCGCCGGTCGTCATGGGCACCGATCCCTCCGGAATCTATATCGTCTGATAACGAATCAGAGGAAGCAGAACCGCAGATAACTCGATTGCCAGGCTCATCGCCACTATCGTTTACACACCCAATTACTCCGCCACAAGAGTCACAGTTAAGATCGAAGAGGCCTCGGACTGTGCATCGACGACCAAGCGAGTTCAGCCAAGGGGTACTACCCGATAAAGTTCTGGTCAACGTCTTCAAAAATCTCGATATCTACCACCTACTGCGCCTCCGTCAAGTCTCGCTGCATTGGCAGAAGCTCCTTTCTTTCTCGCACGAACTCGCGCGCGATCTCGACCTCTCGGCCTATAGCCGCTACGTCAGCGACCAGGTGCTTATCGATGTCATCTGCCCATTTGTTGGCAACCGCCCGCGCACCGTTGACCTCTCAAACTGCTTCCACATGACCGATGAAGGCTTCAACACCCTCGTCGCCACATGTGGTGCCAACGTGCAATCCTGGAAAATGAAGTCCGTCTGGGACATCACCGCCAACGCCGTCCTAGAAATGGCCAACACCGCCAAAGGCCTCGAGGAAATCGACCTCAGTAACTGCCGCAAAGTCTCCGACAACCTCCTCGCCCGCATCGTCGGGTGGGTCATCTCTGAACCTCCCCCCGGCGCCAGCGCCCGAGCCGCGTCTCGCAATGGAAACGCCAACTCGCCTCCTGTAGGCACCGTCGTCGGATGCCCGAAGCTGAGCCGTTTGACACTCAGCTACTGCAAACACGTCACCGATCGCTCCATGGCGCATCTGGCAGTGCATGCGCACTCGCGCCTGCGCAGCATTGATCTCACGCGCTGCACGACCATCACGGACGGCGGGTTCCAGCACTGGAGCATGTATCGCTTTGCGAAGCTCGAGAGGCTCATCTTGGCGGACTGCACGTACCTGACTGATAACGCGGTGGTGTACTTGACGAATGCGGCCAAGGGGCTGAAGGAGCTCGATTTGGTATGTCTCCTCCCAAAACAACCCCCTTTTTCACCCAACCTTATAACCATTTTTCTTGTCATAATGAAACCACCCCATTAACACCTCTCAGTCCTTCTGCTGCGCCCTTTCCGACACCGCCACTGAGGTCCTATCTCTTGGCTGCCCGCAGCTCCAATCCCTCAAGCTTGCCTTCTGTGGCTCCGCCGTCTCCGACTCCTCCCTCCGCTCTATCGGCCTGCACCTTCTCGAGCTGTCGCTTCTCAGCGTCCGCGGTTGCGTTCGCGTCACCGGCGTCGGCGTCGAGGCCGTCATAGAAGGGTGTACGCGTTTGAAGGTGTTGGATGCGAGCCAGTGTAAGAACCTAGCGAGGTGGCTAGAGGGGGGTGGAGAGGAGAGGGCGAGGAGGCTGTATAGACGAAGAATTAGGATTTTGACGGAGAAGGAAGGGGATAGCTTGAGATGACGGAGACTTAAGGGGCTTGCGAGTGCTTTGGATAGGGATAAGGGAGCGAGGCGTTTATGAGGTTGGGTTGGCGCTGAGAGGGGTTTTTTGCATTTGTTTTGATTTGGGGAGAGGGGGGTTATGGGGGTACTGGGTGGCCAGAGTGGCATTTGGAAAGTCTTGGCCACTCACCTCACTCTGAAGGTCAAAGGAGATCAACGCGGTGGAGCCGACAACATCTTTTCTGTTCATATTTTTTGCCATTTCTGCCACCCAGAAGGGAAGGTCACATTTTTACAGTATATACCCCGAACAATATAAATGGAACTTGCCATTCTTTCTTATTTTACTCAGTGTTTGGGGCCCGCCGATTTAAGTACGGATTCCGGACAAAAGGGGATGGTATCCCAGGTACGGTACACGCACGCCAGTAACCTGGGCGCTGGAGTTCTTGGCGTCGCCGTCAGCATCCGGTAAACCGCGCGCTCATCCTTCCGCACGAAACGCTATTTTATTCGCATTTCGTGCGCGGACCCCTTGCGGCGCACCCCCATGGGCGACGGCGGGCCCGACGGCGGGCGGACTTATTGCGCAGTCGATTTGGGAGATCCCGCGGGGTATTCCACGGACAGCGCTTAGGCCGAGCTAGCGTACTGAGGTCGGGGAACGGTTGACTAGTAGATGGAGTTCGTGCTTGCTTTGTTCACTTACTTTCCCGGCCGGGGGCGGGATAGACAGGTGGGTATGATATTCCCATCTCGTGTTAATTCTAGCATCTCATTCCTTCCCAGGCGTCTGTCTCTCCACACGTTCCCGCATCTCGCACGATGCAGTTTCCTGTCTCAGCATCTATGTCTCGCTGCTTTCTGCGGCAACCACGACGCCCCCCCTGCCTCGGCTGAGTCGGGGTGGCGTTCGGGGTTTCTCTTCGCGAATTGCACGCCGGGCACAGACCCGTCGGGCGAGTTTGGCAAGGTTTTCGGTCAATCAATGGATCGCCGGGTTACATGCGCGAGATCGGTCGCCATGTCTCTGAGCTCGTGAGTGGTACGCTGGAAGCCTTTGGTAGCCATGCCGAGCTAATGCCTGGGAGTCCGAAAAGAGGACGACATGGTCCGAGGACTACTGTACCCCCCTTCACTTTTCCTCTTGGTAAAGCCTGATCGTAGCGCGCCACTCCTCCGTAAAAAAGCAAAAGGCGCCTGCCAGTCAGTGCTATCATCATCTCAGGGACTCTTTGCGCCTTCTCATCTAAATCTTTTACGAGAAGTGGATTCTCACAAGCGACGTTACAGTGACCCCTAGAGGGTCTCTAGGCGACGGCACGGCACCTGAGCGCCTTCCGCTCTTAGTTGTACAGTACGGCGCCAAAAGTATCCGTACGGGTCTGTGCGCAGAAGACGAAAATGGCTGCTGCTTTACGAAACGCGTACATAGATACACGTAGTAGAATAGCTTTAATATATACAATTAACAATGGCTCGGGGCCCCGAATTGAGTGCAGAAACGCGTGCCCGAATACTCGAACTTCACGATATAGGATGGTCCCTACAGAAAATTGCTACGAAGCACCAAATACTGAAGTCTACAGTACAATATACAGTTTCAAAGGCACGGGAGCGAGCGAGTCGAGGGCAGGCCTCACTACCACGAACTGGAACGCCACGAGTAGTCACAGAAGACGAGCGTGACGCAATCATGGAAACGACAATGCGTAATCCGTACGTTACTTACGAAGAGTTACGGAAGAAGCATGCGCCTCAATCAAGCGTACGGACAATGCAACGCCTCTGCCACGAGATGGACCGACGGAAATGGATGTGCCTCCGAAGGCCAGCTCTCACAGAAGCACACGCAGCAGCACGGCTACAATGGGCACTACGATATCAGCATTTCACATACCTTAATTGGCGCCGCGTGCGATGGAGCGACGAGTGCTCTATACAACTTGGTAAAGGAAGAAAGAGAGGATAGGTGTTTGCCCAAGCAGGAAAGGAACGGCTAGAGCGTGGCCTTGTAGAACCACGTTGCTGTGGAAAGGCTAAAAGCAAGATGTTCTAGGCAGCCTTTAGCCATGGAGTGCGTACGCACCTAATTCCCTTAGAGGGAGACCCTCTGTCACGTAGAGGAGGGGTTACTGCTCGGGTCTATAGAGCAGTATTAGACACCTACTTACTTCCTATTCTAGGGGACGGGGCTATATTCATGCACGATAATGCACCTATTTATACAGCTGGAATTATTGAGGTGTGGCTTAGGGAGTATGGAATTGATGTAATGGATTGGCCGCCATATAGCCCAGACCTGAACCCAATTGAGAACCTATGGGCGTTACTCAAACTTGAGGTTTATAAGCTATACCCACACCTACTACACGCTCTAAACAATGCAGAGACGCTACATCAATTGATTTGGGCTGCTATGATAGCTTGGGAGAATATAGGAGAGGTATTACTTCTAAAGTTATTAGATTCTATGGTAGCTAGACGCGACGCTGTTATTGCAGCTGATGGGTGGTACACAAAATATTAAAATGGCATTGGAATTTGCGCACAGACCCGTACGGATACTTTTGGCGCTGTACTGTAAGCGGACATCGCCTTTCAGCGGGCCGCCTGTCTGCGAAGGTCTTGTCTCCGAAACCCGCCCTTGTAAAGCAACGTCTAAGCAACATAACGCTAGTTAGAGTGCCTAGTCCTACTCAGCATTAGAGTGAGTCTAGCATGTACATTGTGCAGTGGTGAATCCTTCGTATTTCTTGCCAGTTACAAGACCTTGTCTGTGAGAAATTCTACGGCTTGGCACCGCTACTAGGAATCCTTCGCTCTTAGAATCCCGACACTAAGCTTAGTGCTCCTCCATACTCTCCCTCCCTGCTACCTCCCTCGACACATGCTGTTGCTACTGCTGGAAGTGTAGA
Organism: Pseudogymnoascus sp. 03VT05; assembly: GCA_001662645.1. NCBI lineage: Eukaryota > Fungi > Ascomycota > Leotiomycetes > Thelebolales > Thelebolaceae > Pseudogymnoascus > Pseudogymnoascus sp. 03VT05. Next base: position 31,120 of record KV459484.1, on the reverse strand, counting down.
TGTGATCTAGATCACCATGTCTACTCTAGCTGTACACGCTATCTATACAACCTTTCAAGACATATGTACTCTAGGGCCCGCCTTTCTACAGAAGGTACCGGAAATTTTCCTGGTCATGTTCGTCCTTGATCTCCCCGCCCTCCTCAGCTTTTGACAGTTTCGAGTTGTGCCAAGCCATCAAGAGCACGACAACTACTAACACCCCACCACCAACCGCCGTGATTGCAAGTCCCGCCTTGAACCCTGTGGGATACTTCGGCGCTTCCTCAAAGATGAACACATTGCTGCTGATGAAGTTTGCGCAATTCCCTATCCCCAGCTGCACTGCTGCACCGACAGCTTGGGCCGGCCGTCCACGTAGGTTTCCGTTCAGCCATCCAATTAGAATGGGCATCTGCATGAAGGCCCCCGAGGCGATGGCGAAGAGAGCAAAATACCTCACTCCAGGTGGCTGAACCTGCGCGAGCTGGACCGCCCACCCGACGAGCGAGAGTGCAATGCCAAAGAAGACGAAAGGGTAGCGGATAGAGAGTTTCCCGGAGAGGAATGAGGCCGAGAGCGTGAATACGATCCCGACGACCCAGATCGGGATCGACATGACCTGTGCGGTCGATTTAGTCCAGCCGAGCTCTTTAAGGATAGTGGGGGTGAAGGCAGAGATTGACGCGGCGCTCATGTCGCAGCAGAAGAAGACAACCGTGCTAGGGGTATCTGATTAGCCTGTGATAAATAGCAGGTGATGGGTGTCTTACAAGGCCCACACTTTCCAGTCGAGAAGTACTCGCAACCATGGCACACCCTTCATATCGGTTTTCTCGTGGCCACGATCGTCACGTAGACGCTTGAGGAGGAAAGCACGTTCAGGCTCCGTGAGGAATTTGGCATCCTCAGGGAAGCCTGGGATAATCATAAAGGCAGCGACGCTGAAAGCGATGGTAATGAGGCCCTCGATAATGAAGACCCATCTCCAGGATTCGTAGCCTGCGAGCCCACCCATGTGTTCGAGAGCGAATGCAAGGAGACCACCGCAAGCACTACCTCCGAGAGCGAAACAGATGAACCACGCGAAGCGAACATTAAACTCACTGCGCTTGTAGTACTGGCCAATAAGTAACGCGGCTCCTATTTTTTGTTAGTAGATGGTTATGCAAAGAAGGGCGCCTAATAACATGCCTGGTGGGAGACCGGCTTCTAGGATACCCATGAGGAAGCGGCACGCAAGCAAACCACCGTAGCTCTTGGTGAATCCCTGGCACATGGAAACGAGACCTATTCATAGCTTGTAAGTAATTGAGGCGACAACTCTGCGCAGTGCTAGACTCACCAAGAATGAACATCATGCCCGCCAGCCAGTAGTTCGGCTTGATCTTGTTCATGCTCATGATCAAGTTGCTGGGAATCTCAATTATAACAAAGGGTAAGTAGAAAATCCATAGACAGGTGTTGAAGCCGTTCGACGGCATATTGAGCGACTTCTCGAGGCCGAAGAGCCTCGCATTAGCAATGTTGGAGCGGTCGAAGAAGGAAACGAGGTAGAGCGTGCCCAAGATCGGTACAAGGCGGAGGTCGCATTTGAGGAGAAGTTTTCTTGCTGAGATACCACTCAATTGATCGGAATCAACTCTTGCGATGCCCGTCTTCATGTCCCTGGTATCGGCACTGGCAGAGTCAGTCGACATCACCTCCAGCGTCTTCTCTTGTGTAGTCGTCATGTCTAGGCGATGCGTTCCATACGACGTGACGGGAGAAGAAGAAAGAGAAAGAGGTGTGATGTAAGAAGTGCGAAGTCAGAAGAATGCAGATCTAGTCCACTCGTAGCACGTGTGGACCACGCACAGAGTCAACGGAACGTGTAGACCCTGCACAGGGAAAATGGAACGTGAAGTTTCCCCCGACAGGTACTCGTACTTACTCCGTATTTCCATGAAAGTAGCATCCCCCCTGCCGGCTTTACTAAATGTCTGCGTTATTTCTGAACGGCCCTTGGCGACAAATGAATCTCCACATATACGAAGATCTCAGACGTATGCGGAGTAGGAAGATCTTCCACTGACAGGACCCTCCTAGTGATCGCTGTCCAGAGGATGGATCGCCTGCATCCTAGCAATGCGCCACAAACAAGCAATCTTCTTCATGCTGGAAAGTCCCGTCTGAGACTTTGGCTTTGAACTTGGCCTACATATATGGAGAGCGTAGCTTGGCTCTCATAAGTATAATGCGTTGACGCCTTTTGCTTTCTCATACCAAGGAGTCTATTCCTAACTCTGGATTGATTCCATTGTTTTAGAATACCAGCCCATCTTCAACCACATCACTGTCGCCATGGTTGAGACACGGGTGCCGCTCTTTTTGAGTGTCGACGTTCTCGCAACTTTCCTCGCTCTTGGCTTCGTCGCTCTACGGGTCGGGTATAGACAGGCAAAGAATGCCCTTACCCTCTCCGACTACATGATATGTTGCGCCATGGTTCGTAACCTGCTCTTTGCGGCGGCGTCCTTGAAGACATGTTGCTTACTGGAAACTCAGATCACTTCATTAATCCACATGGTCCTAGACATCATCAGTATGCCCGCCGCCCATGTTTTGCACTTTAGAGAACTGACAGTTCACCAGTTTGTGCCAAGTTTGGATATGCCCGTCACCAAAACGATCTTCCACCAGACCTCAAGGGATCTTATAAGACGATGATTGTGTGTGCCCCTAGACCCGTTTCTAACCACAGCTTCTGACCATCCGACTAGGTGTTCTGGCTCATCCAAATCTTCACAAAATTTCCGTTGATGTTCAGCAAGCTTTCTCTGGGCCTGGTGTATCACGATCTGCTCAGCACTGCCGACATTCCAGTTGTACGCTTCTGCCGTATCGCCAATCATATCACTATGATCATTGTCGTTGGCTTCTTCACGGCCGCTACTTTTGTCGGCATCTTCGCCTGTCAACCAATCCACAAGAGCTGGTACTCCAAGGAACCCGGCCACTGCGTCGATACTCAGATCATGTTTAACTACGTCACGTCGTCTATCAATATCCTCACCTCGTTAGCACTTATAGCCATCCCGCTGCCAATTCTACTTCGGACACAGAACAAGCGCATCGAGATCAAGCAGCTAATAGCGCTTGTAATGTTAGGCCTAGTGTATGCCCCCTGGAATGACTATTATCTTCAATGACCGAGTTAACTCTTTCTTCTAGCGACACGGCGGTCTCCATCATCCGCCTCTGGATGATAAGCGGGTTCTATAACGTCAAGGAGGACTTTACCTGTTTGTGTCCCCGACCCCCTTTCCCCCTTGATATCCACTAATGTTCCTAGACAACGCTATTCCGACACATCTGGTCATCGTAATCGAATTCAACATTACAATTATCGCCGCCTCCTTGGTCGTCATGCGACCCTGCTTCCAGGCAATATTCAACAGGGTGTTCACCGACTCGCAGTATAACTCGAACAACAGGTCTCGACAGACACATAATCAGTACAGCCGGTCGGGTTATATCATGTCGGACAATGGCCCTACCAAGAAGAGGATCAGCTCCGAGGCCGCCTCCGATGACTTTCCGCAGACAGGAATCCAGAAGACGGTCGATATTGAACTCAGTAGTAGAAACATATCTACCGAAGACATCCTGCAACCCCGCGATCGGTTTTGAGGAGGCAAAGGACAACAAGGAAAACGATGTAGTCCTGATGTACAAGAGGGCATGGCCGGGTTTTAGTCCCGCCGCTGCTGCGGATGCTCCAGAGAAGCAGGATCTCCTGGACGGATGGCGGGCCAACTTCATCATCTCTGCCTTCGATCGAATGGTTGGAGAGAGAACGTTGCGTCTGTACTTCTAACATGATTTACGATACCCCCTAAAATAATGTACGGAGTCGATGGTAGGATTTGTTAGAGTATTATCATTTCTGGCTTTAGGAGTCGGATTGGCGTATGTACTGTCACTCGATACCCTTGAAAACGTTTGAAGCATATATATCTAGCAATATACCAGTCCTATTACGCCCGCAACTGTAAATCTTCTGCACCGTCTCCCCATACCGTTGATCGCGCTCCCAATTCTCATGCCACCCAAAGTCCGGAGATATACTCTACACAGTTAGGAATTCATACCTACGCTGAAGCTGATGGGGTTTCTCCTATTGCCTGAATTTCCGAGCAACTGACTTGTTGAAATCCCCTTATAGTTTCTGAGTGATTAAGAATCTTATTTTATTTTTAGTTTCTACAAGCTACTTGAGCAACAACAGCGTCTGTAAGTTGTTTTGAACCTTTAGGTGGCTGTTACGCCCAGCCCCTTCCTCAGACTCTATGGCGACGCGACTACCCCTGAGACCCTGAGACCGCCCAACCTTCTCACAGATACCCTAGTCCCGCAGCAATCTCTTGGAGATCCTCCCGAATTGTCTCCCCGTCAACGCCTACCCGCCCCGCCACCTCCGCCCGCTTCTGGCTGCCCAACTCCAGCCATCTCCACAACACGCTGCCGTCCACGATTGGTCGGCCTCCAATCACGGCTTCGGGCGTCGCGTTGCTTATCCTGTGCGCTTTCGGATTAAGGCCTCCAGGGTGGTAGAGAAGGTTCGACAGGTGATTACTGAGAGCGTTTAGTCGTCGGTATTGCTGTTCCGAGAGCGGTGTGAGGATGGCGACCGAGCCGCTGGAAAGCGTCATGAGTAACCCTGAGGCCGGGTTTGTGGTTTCAGGCGCTGTTGAGGTTTCGGCAGGGGTGAGGGTCGGAGTGGTGGTGAGAGGGAGCAGAGTCATGGTGGTAGGCATGTGCCCGCCGAGGGAAAACGTCGTGCGTTGTAGGAGGAGCTGACCGTGGAGAGACTTCGGATCTGCGAGGAGGTGTTAGTTCTTTCTACCGTGCTGGATGGAAGTTTGGCTTACGCTCTGGGTCGAACTGTAGGACGTGTAAGTTGCAGTCTGAGTCTGCAACGATGATGTATAGTTCGTCGCCGATAGGTAACAGGTCGGCGGTTATTACCTCCATGCCTTGCGATTGCTTGCCAAAGATGGTCATTTTGTATGGTTCCTCGGAGTAGCCAGCGAACCAGACACCTTTGATGGCGTCGGCAAAGAGGCACATACCCGTACCTGGCAACGACTTGACAGTTGTCACATATGTGTTCATGTCGATGAATGCTACAGGTAGCAGAGTCCCGTCTTCCTTCAAGCCTCGCACCATGGACTTTTGGCCCTGTGCGACAATCATAAAGCCCTGTGTCCCGATTTCAGATATACCAGTGATGGCGCCACGAGGGATTTCTTCTTTGGCAATGAGCTTTAGCTTCTTGTTGGTCTCCGGGCGGTCGGGGAATGGAACGACAGTGATAACCTCGTAAACGTAGACGCAGCCCCGGATGGCTAGGTCCTCGCCCTTGGATATCGCGGTTCCGACTGTGATAAGCTGTTTCCGCTCGTGCGTATTCTCGGATACTTCAAGGTTGAGTGTCTTGATGCACATGATGATCTCGTGGGGGTCCAGTTCGACCTCGTCAATTACTGACCAGGTGCTGGGGTTGAGCAGCTTCAGGAACCCGCGCCCAGTCAGCGGCTTGAAGGTTATATCTTCCTTTGCCCAGTCTCGGTGGTAATCATCATCCTTGGGTAGCTCAAATGGCTCCTTGATCATCGTCCCAATAACATACACATCCTTTGGAGGATGATATGTCACGGCTTGAACCTCCTCTCCGATCTTTACCTTTCGTAGCGTCAACCCAACGTCGGTCACGTTTGTTTCCGGCTCTAGTTGGGAAACGCGAGCGATCCCTTTCGAATCAACATATATGAATCCGCGATCGCATCCTTCTGTGTGGAAGCCGTTCAAGCTCCGAACACCATGACCTCGAAGCCCAACAACTCGCGGTGTACTCTTTGAGCTCTTGACCACGAACGAAGGCGAGTCACCTGGTAAGAAGACGCTTGAAAGGCCACCGACATTGGCGATTGCCCGCATAGGGGAGTCCCTTTTTGCTGACTCCGCATCGGCAGCCACTTCCGTCTCCGGATTCGCGGTCTTTGCTAAGTGAGGGTTATGGATCTTTTGAAAATGCAGAGATTTTGATAAAGGACGTGGAGCCTCAGATGGGACTCGGAATGGCTCGTATATTGTAAGGTCGTCATTTGACGCTCGGAACTACAATAGTCAGTTATCTTGAAGTAACTCCTCTTATTTAATGCACTCACAATGAGGTATGGTGATTTTGACGTAGCATCGCCGAGATCAGCAAGCAAGACCTCAGTCAAGGTCTCAGCCACAGTGGACCTGCGAGTTGCATAGTCGGGGGAGATTGTTGTAGGTATAAATGATACCCCGTTGGCCTGGTATATTGGCTTGCTCAGGTCTGGCAGCGCATACATCTGTTAATAGTTAGAGTACGTATAAATCAGAGGAGCTACATTTCACTTACAAAGAGAGCGCCCTCGGAATTTAACAGTGACATGATAACAGACTTTTTTGAGCCGGTTCTATTCGACGATGCCGTCTCAGCAAACATGCCCGTAGAATCATTGTAGAGACAGCCCGAGAGCCATTTATTTGTCAACAGGCTATCGTCTCCCCTTTCAATCTCTTCCAGATCGTTGTCGCTGTCACATGAAGCAACAAATATGCTTGCATCATCTCTGATGAGCAGTATATAGGGGTCAACTATGCTTGCAGCGACAATCTTTGGCTCGGCGCCAGTTTCATCGTCGAACATTGGCAGAATCTGAGCCAATCCAAGATCTATCGGCAACATCCAAGATCAGCATTCATTCATCAAAGGGCCAGCACAAGATATCAATACAAAACGGAGCAAAGTACGTGTAGCTGGGTAAAACATTTTCCATTCATGCTATGGAAGGTCTCTGCTGCTGCTCCAAAGCCAGTGCGTCTTCCCAAATGCGCTCCAATATTCGGCAAAATATATTTCAATGAAGCGTCGCATATAATAGACAGAAGGAATAAAAGAGAGGGGAGAGACCTACCGCCATCATAGCTCCTGACTTCCGATTTCAATATCTGGACGACTCTCATACCATTACCTACAGTCCCACATTCGATAGTTGCTCCAGCTGCAGGCTCGAATTCTGTATCTGCCAAAGCTTCAAACCCTGCCGATGTTAATACATATACTGATGACTCCTCAGGCGTGTCCTCGGTTGATTTTGACACGATCATAAGACGGTCAAACTGGGCTCCCAGCTCGGATTCCGTATCTAATGTGGCTTCGGATTTTTCGGGTTCCAAGGCCTTGATCGAAGGTCGTTTGGCACATAAAGTCCATATTCCTCGTGCCTCCGGAAATTCGAAGCGGCCAATGACATTCGGTTCGATTTCCCTCCTCAGAAATGCCAACGAGCCACTCATATTTCGACCAGTAACTCCCACAAGTTCAAAATTACGTCTTGCGCTGCTAGTAGCTTCCTCATCTTCGTCGTTTCGAGGGGTCTCTGGTTTACTAAGAGTGATATCCCTCAAAGGTGCAATATTAACCAGAGAGTCGTGAATGCGAAAAGCATAGTCGCCAGCTTTGCTGTTTGCGTCTGCAGCTACTTCGCCTTTCAAAGGAATTGCAGCGGTGGATTCGCCATACAAATCGTCTTCGTCTTCGTCTTCTTGGTCCTCATCAGTCCCATCCACATCGGCATCATCCCCGTCGTCAATAGTTGGTTGCGACCGCCGCCTGCCAGCCTGCTTTGACTTCCTAGACCATCCAAGAACAATAGAATCAGTATCTTCGCTGCCGATAAACATTGAATTGTGGTTGATAAGGCTGGTGCATGATGCCTGGGCACCCATGGAAATGCCGGATTCTGAAGGAACGCGGCGCAAGTTCAGCCCGGAGACAGAGCGGCCATCCATTCGGAAACTGAGGACCGCAAGTTCGCCGGTATTCAAGATAATGAGCATTTCACCATTGTCGGCCGATAATTGTTCAACAGCACAGCCTTCAAGCCTCATTTCCAAGGACGACTGGTCGACGAGGCCGAAAGATGTACAAGATTTCGCAAGTGCATTCACTGCAACACCATTGGCTTTTCCAGACTGATCAATATGGATGAGTTCATTGCCTCCAAAAAGAAGTGCTCCACCGATGGGCGATGGCAGAGGAATCACTTTAAACAAGTCGTACGGGAGGCCGGTCACTACTAAGATAGTCGTTGACGCCTTTTGGTTGAGATCCAAAGTGAAGACCATGTATGAGAGTTGATCTTTCCGCTCATCGAGGAGGGAGGAGGATGGCGACAATGTTGAAGACAGAATTCCAAACGTAGGCTCTCGGTATTCGTAAAGAAATGCTAGGTGAACGGTATGGATGAGGGTTGGATCAAGTGATGATAGTCGGAGAACAAATGACGGTGCATAAGGCGTATCTTCGTGGCCTTTGTTATCACTTGTAATTATTGCGGTAGTTGGCCTTGGGCCATCGAGTTCTTCGTCCCAGTCGTCCATTGCGGTATCTTCATCACCCTGGCGAAACGGTAAAATCGCGAGGTTGCGCGCTCCGAATTTCAGCGCAGCACAACGGCCACGAGGGTCTGCTGTCAAGTAGTTGAAGCAGTTGCTAAGATATGGATCCCAAGGAGATCCGCCAATCTCTTCTTGCTCGTAGTAATGAATTGAGACAGTCGACAGTCCATGCCTCTCTGGGTCCCACTCCACCAAACTAAGCTTTGCATCCTTGAAAGAGAGCAACAAGGATTCTCGTCCGGACTTCGATTCTAATATCTTGATGCGTGCCAACGATGTTACCGTCCCAGCGAGCGCATATTCGCCGACCAAAACGAGCTTTGTTGTGCTTGCGAGTGCGGAACGTTGGACAGCGTCTGGGTCGAGAAACGAGGACTCGAATCCATCTTCGTCGCCCCCCAATTGTCTGCTGTTGATGATCGCATCTTCCGTATCTTCATTGTCAGCACCTGCAGCCTCAAGCTCCACCGTAACGGTCTTGACGGAGAAGATCTGGAGCAACGAGGTCTTTGCGACAATGAGATTCGTAGCGGTTCCAGAAGTGAAGGGTAAAGTCAGGGAGTGTGTGGCGGCAGTGGGAGGCGCCAGCTCCGTAAAACACTGCATTATGAGGAGACGACTTGTGTCAATCCATGCATTTCGTGGTGTCTGGGGACAATTGGGATGCTTTTCGGACTTTGTGGATGGAGATGGAGACAAGAAGTTCCGACGCGCGGGCGGTCAAGCTGTCTGCCGCGTTGGTCTGTGCACTCTTGATCCAGCCACCCCTGTCCGGGCAAGTGTGTACGTACCTTCAAGTCCCTGACCTGAAGCTTGGTTCTTTCCATGAAACCACTGTCTTATTCAACCCCGCCAGCGACCGACTGGAGCTTCAATGTGCCAACTATACTGTGGCCGACTACTATTAGCACTTTGAATGCTGGTTTGAATACTGTGTAAGCCCTCTATTGCTGTCTTTCGGACGCTTTTCATGATGCGCAAAGCTAACAAACAGCTATTCTCCAGATCCCAGATACCGACGTCATCATCATGGCTCTCATTCAAACAGCGTTCATATGGCTCTCCTACGCTATTGCTGTCGCCCTCATCGCAGCAGGCGCAGCAGCTTTTACATACACATATCAGACGCCTCGAGATAGGTCGGCGGTTGTCACAACAGTTACGATTTTTACGTTGACGTCGTTGCTCGCGACGGTATTCCTGCTTCCCGTCGACATTGCGCTTGTCTCGTCGACATCATCATCGAAGCTCGGCATCAAGAAGGATTGGGCGACACCGGAGCGCGTGGACAGCATCCTGCTGACTCTGAAGATTGTCTACTATGCATTATACTCGCTTGACGCACTCTTGTGCTTAATCGTCATCCCTTTCACCTATTTCTGGTACGAGGAGTACGATGAGGTTGAAGAAGAGGAAGGGACACAGTCTTTCGCGCAGCGATTCTGGAATGCATTCAAGTACACGATTGCATTTATCCTATTGGCACTCATTGTTTTCCTAGTCGGGTTCTTCGTACCTGTCGCAGCGCACGACAGAGATGGCCGAATGGACCTTGATTACTTCAGGAGGCTGCTGTCTGCGAACAAGGGGGAGCGCGCACTTACATTTGCGTTGGGTCTTTTGATTACGCTTGGAACGATATTATACGTGCTATATACCGCCGCAGGATTTGCGTTGATGCCCATATCTTTTATCAAATCTGCGCCATCTATCTCGGCACCCCAGCTCTACGCCTCAACAGCTTCTGCGCTGGTGCAGAACCGCGAGAGACAGCGACAGTTGGAGGGACGAAGTGCCGGACGCCCAGATGGATTACCAGCCAAAGACCAGCGGGAACTTGAAGGCCTTGTTCGCGAGGAACGGACGTTGGTCCGTCGCGAACGTCTGGCTGCCGAAGCTCAAGGGCAAGGCCAGTCTAAAGTCGCGAAGGCCTGGACAAAACTCTGCGCGATTTTCCGACCATTGAAGCTACTTGGTGGAATATTTATGCTTCTTATCTCGATCTTGATTTGGGTATCCATGCTCATCACAGGAATCGACAAGGCCAAAAATTCTATCTGCAAAGAGCAATGTGGCTATATTCTTGGCAGAGTGCACATCTTCCAGCCAATTGATTGGATCTTTGTTCGCTCATCAAAGGTTTTCCCCATCGACTACATATTGATGGCTCTTTTGGTTCTGTTTTTCCTCGCCAGCTCTGTGGCAGGTATTGCAAGAGTGGGGATTAGGTTTCTATGGGTTCGGCTTTTTGATATTCGCAAGGGCCGTACATCTCCGCAAGGTCTTTTGCTGGCAACCATGATGCTGAGCTTGATCGTATTGGCAATCAACTATGCGATCACGACTATTGTTGCACCCCAGTACTCGCTATATGGGCCTCAGACTTTCTGTACGAATCCACCCCGACACGCTGGGGTCGCGCCAGATTGCACCGACCACCCCGAACTCATCAAACAGTGCACCAAGCTCTCCCATGCCGACAAGTCTGGGAACATCTGCACACCCAGTGTCGTATCAACCTTCATCAACCGCATCACTGCCAACTTCCCATTTTTCGGTGCGGTGGACTTCTGGGCGCAGTTTGCATTCCTTACTATCTTCTCCATCGTATTTGTCACGGCACTGTTCAGGACGCCAAAGCTCAACATGAGCGAGATTGATCAGGATGCAGAGGCTGATGAAGAGGAGGGGCTGTTGGCGTCTACAGGGAGGAGATTTGGAGCGACGTGGCAGGATATCACGGGGCGAGCAAGTGGAGGGAGGGTATCTGGTCAGGGTGCAGCTGGTCGAGGGGTGCGAGGGGATATGCACGATGATGATGATTGAGCTTTTTCAGGATGTAAATTGATATGGTTTAAGGGATGGATACAATGGTATATGTATCGAGATATGATTATCTCGTAGATGGAAACACTTATGATAGTAGCTGTATAATACAACGGAGTTGCTCTGAGCTGAGCCAAACAAGATCATTGAGACTGGTGGTTCAAGGCTTGTCTTATGCGGTAGTTAAGTTATGGTTTCGAAATGGCAATCCGTCATTCTTAAATCTTGCAATTATATGTGCACAAGTTTATACTATCTTTAGTGTGCTGACGTTGTCGTCGCTTGGCGCCATATTAGTGTCGTGGGGTAAAATGCGGGGTGGTGTGCCGCCGGCAATTGCTAAAAATGCCGAACCACCAAATCCAAAGACCACCCCGGCATTATCATAGAATTATTTCAAGATAGATCGTTGTTTGTTTTGGTTTGGTTTGCAATGATATGTAATTTTTATCTTTCGAATATAATATAATTAATATTTTGGCACCAGTGTTTTAATAATGACCGGAATTGAGTAAATACTTGAAATATACTAAGAGGTTCTATATAATTATATTTTGGTAGAAACTTATTTGATTTTAATCCTGAGAGCTTACGGTGAGCGGTTTGTTAGAAGTTACTGACATTCTTTATTCATAGTAATATAAACTCGCAGCAAGGACAAAATGTCCAATTCTAAGCACCTAGCGAATAGAAACATAGTACAAATTATCAGAAGCAATGACCAAGTTGAAGTATTTCATATGTGAGAATGGTTTAAGTAACGGGGGAGTCGGTATCATTCACTATCTCAACTTTTCACGTCATTTATAGTTTAAAATCAAAGCAAGTGAATTGAATTCTCTGAATTCTCTTTATGTACAAGAAGCTATGGGTTTATCATATGTTCAAGTGGCTTGTCGGCGAAAGCCATGACTTTCTAGACCGACAGTACAGATCGCCCAACAAATCTCTGCCAACTTTTGTTCCTTCTAAGTGGATCCCAAACTTTTCCCAACGTCGACGTTGGTTGTTTAGAATTGCGGAACGGCGTTCTTGAGGAGCATCTCGAAGTAAGCCTGGTGCCAGAAACCGGCCTCTGGGGATGGCTTGAAGGCTGTGAAAGAATCATGTTAGTGCTTTGGGTATGGATTTGGGAAGTGTACTCACCATCATCGTGTCCGCAGAAAGAGTCGTATCTTGTCGCGGTGGTGTCGCTAGTTCCATCACTCTCTCCACCGGGCTTACCCCAGACAAAGGCATCGGCAAGCGTGTTTCCGGTCTCCGATGTTGGGCGGACTCCAAAGCCAGCACCGTCAACGTTGCACCAGTCACCCCACTCAAGGCGGAGACCCTGAACGGCGTTGCGGCCGGTATCAACGATCGCGTGGTTGGGGTGGCCTGCGGTGGCAAGGGCCGCACCGAAGATGGTGACGTAGCGGTCCTCATCCTGGCACGCGTTGTACTGTCCATCGGGGGTGTTCTCGAACTCTCCGGGGGTCTTCTTCCAGGCGTTCCAGCCAGCAATGTTGGTGGCAATACCGCGAACCTGCGATGGCGAGCCGGCGGCCTTGTAGACCTTGGCAAGACCCTCAGCACCGGGCTCTGTTCAATGTGTTAGAATGGCAAGTCTGATATGGAGTCTAGGGTTCTTACTGAGGTTGTCGTTCCATCCGAGCCACCCACCGTGGCCAGCATCAACGTACATAACCACGTTGGGCAAGTTGAGCTGCTTCAGGGCGTATGCGACACCCTCTTCGTAACCTGCAGCAGAGTCCTGGCAGGTGGTGAGGTCGGCGTTGGTGACCAAGTTGGGGAGGGAATCCGGCTCAATGATAAGAGCGATGGCGGTGTTTGGGTTGGCCTTGAAGATCTCGACAATTGCTGAACACGATTAGCCAAATGAAAAAAATCCCAGGGCTTCATTACTTACGGTCGATGTACTCGGACTTGTACCTCGCAATCTCGCCAACTGCGAGCTCACCGTTGGAGGCCTTGGCGGCGCAATCACGGCCGGGAAGATCGTAGATGACAAGACCGATGATGTCTCCGCAAGGGACGTCCTTGATCATGGCATCGATGGTGGGGATGACAGAGATGGTATCGATCCACTTGAACGAGCCGACCTCAGCAACCTTCTTAGCCTGAGCAATGAGGGTCGCATCGGTCATTGTAGCAACAGCGGCGGTGATCTCATCGGCGTAGTAGGAGTTGGCGTAGAGCTTGTTGGTGGCAAATGGGTTGGTAGATCCGCTGAGCGTGACTGCGGACGAGCAGGCAGCCCGCTTCTGGACAGCGGCTGGGGCAGCGAAGACGCTGGTGACAGCAACTGCCGCCGTCAGGGCAGTGTATGAGAGTGAGTACTTCATGATTGCGGGAGTATGTACAAAGGCAGGTTGAGGAATGTACAAGAGGGCGAGGATGAATCTCAGATAATCCAGAGGGGACGCCTCTCTTATAAGCAAAATATCCCCATGGACATGAGCTGGGACTCGTGATTCCGTCCGGGAAGACGTGGCGGATCTACAACCTCATGACCCATACCTGGCACGCAGAACGAGTGTCCAAGCCCTTCATCTGGCGCCGAGGGGGAATCAGGCCCGAAAACGGCGGGAGGCTAATATGGGAGCCATAGATTGATGCTTCATTTTGAGAGCTTCCAATGGAAGCCGGCTCGAAGTATGGAACTATTGCTCCGTCGCTAGCTTGGGTAGGTGAGAGTTTCCTTAGCATCGACGCTTCTGTCCCTGACTGTTCCTGGTAGATCTTGCCTCGAGGACGCCAATGCCGTCAGCTGCAGAGCGTAGAAGGCCATTTGGAACACTAGTCATCTGATGGAAGCGCCTGGCACAGGCTAATTGTTTGCCCGAAAGTTTTAGCCATGGGCCTTGATTTAAAGCCAATATCAAACCTGACAAGCTCTCGGTGGACTGGATGAGAAGAGACAGAACGCCGTCTTCCCATTCGAGGAAGAGATCACCCAAAACCACTGGCTTTGGGAGCGCTAGCATAAAAGGCCAAGATGGCCCTGCGCCTTCCGCAATTGCCATGCCCACTACCCCATCTCCCCGCCCCCCAAGCGCAGCCTTTCCCCATATATCAGATTCGATGGCATGCATTCACGTTGAGTTCGAATGCGGAGTCGCCAAGGTTTAAAGATTGCCTCCACTCAATTTGTAGCTTGATGCGGAGCCGCCAAGATTTCAGTATTTATCCCGCTCCATTTGAACCATTTGAACGAAACGCCGTATAGTAGACCCAGGACGTTAATGTTTCTGACATAGTGGGAAGGCCCCCCGCGATCCCAGGAAGGAGAGATCGCCAATCAGAGGGACATGGCGCGGCACTCTAACTGGGGATCGTCGGTAGTTGCTGATTGGATTCATGGCACTTTGTGGGGAATGGGGGTTAATGTTGCTGTTAAATCGTTCTGACGGCGGGAATTGGTGGACAGTGTAAGCCACAAACAGCCGCCAGGTTGATGATTGGCAAGTGATGGCACTTGACTGCCCCGTAGATAATTGTGGCTTGCATGAGAGCCGTAGATTCAGCCTTTTGGTGGCGCCTGCTCCTGTTATTGAGAGTGACATCGGCCCTCTGTTGCTGAACCCACTGACGCACGATTTCTAAAATTTACTACAGAGCACGATGACGTCTTGCCTGTACGTGCATCAGTTCTGTGGTTGAATTGAATATCAACAAGCATACTGCAGCAGGGTGAATTCCTTCATTTGGGCCAGCGGACTAATTTCTTCTGGATGATTCTGGAAAAGACATCCATGCTGCGCTACTGTTGCACTGCACCGTCGACTGTGTTGTTGTCGAGAGATAATCCGTGGTCAGATACCAAAAGGCGGGGGATTGTAAGATTTTGTCCAAGATCTGCAACGGAGATGGCATTGAGGACCCCCGAGCCGACTGCTTGCAGGCAATATATATCACAATGGCCTCCCGACAAAGCCGCCAGTCAGTATTGCGTACCGAGCCATCGTTACAACTTGAGGGTGGAAGCGAAGTATGCTAGGGCGCATACTGTGCCTTGATCCCAAACCCGCGAGGAATACATGACGCGCCACTTTGAACTCCGTCGACGATGCAGCTAATGGCCAATTATCTATTATTTAGCCTTGTGCCAACAGCTGCCGCGGCAACACGTGCAGATTGCCCGCTGTTGCTGCCAGTAAGGTAAGATTTCGCAGTCCCCCGGTCCTTTCCTCAGGCAATGCGTGTTCTGTCGAGAATGGACGTGACTGAGCCCCTAGGAGACATGCCCAGAATTTATTGTCTCCCTCCGATGAAATCATGTGACCCAGGAATCAAAGTGATGATTGTTTGAGACTGTTGTGGCACGGCGAGGCTTTTTTGGGGGGTTCTGTGCCAAGGAAATCCTTCCAATCCTTCCTCACTACAAGGGGTTGTAAATGTTTCACTCAGCCACTGGGTGCCTTGAAGATATGGCAAACATCTGACTGTAGCCTCATCGTGAAGGAAATTAAATTATGGTCAGCATTGTAGCCTGAAGTCTGCAGTAAATGTGCTCTCGCAAACTGTGGCTCGAAAACAAGAAAGGGTTCGCGAGTTGTTAGCCCCACAATACCAACGCCGACACAAACCAACCAGTATCGTTTTCCAAGAGAAACCGCTGGATAATTGCTGGAATTGTTGCAGGCTTGATTATCCTGAGACTTGCTATTGGCCTCGGGGTTGGATTAAGCAACCGCAACTCTTCATCGGCATCGAGCTCATCGAATCCAAGGTCAAACACCAGCCCAGAGACCCCGTCTACGACAGGAGCCTCCTCGTCTACAGCATCCATTTGGCAGCCTCCAGTTGGGGTAAAATGGCAGATTGTTTTACAGGCACCCATCAATGAGACCGAGATCGACGTCCCGGTGTACGACATCGATCTATTTGATAGCACTGCTAGCATAATCGCTTGGGCTCAAGGACAGGGTCGCAAGGTGATATGCTACTTCTCTGCCGGCTCATATGAGAACTGGCGCCCTGATGCTGCAAGCTTCAAGCCGGAAGACTATGGCAATGGCTTGGAGGGCTGGGAGGGAGAATATTGGCTCAACACCAGCTCCGTCAATGCTCGGAACATCATGCTTGCACGCCTAGACCAGGCTGCAAAGAAGGGCTGTGACGGCGTCGACCCGGATAATATTGACGGGTATGAGAATAAGTCGGGCTTGGACTTGACGACGGACACTGCTGTGGACTTCGTGACGTTTCTTGCCAACGAGACACATGCTCGGAATATGTCCTTTGGTTTGAAGAATGGAGCCAAGATACTGACTCGGGTTATCGACCTCATTCAATGGAACGTTGTCGAGGAATGTCTCCAGTACGACGAATGTGGTGATTACCAGCCTGTCATCGATGCTGGGAAGCCAGTATTTCAGATCGAATACCCAACAACGGAAGAAAAGCCCGAGCTACGTGAGCGACGAGAAGAAAAACGAAATCTGCGGTAGTACTGGGATACCCATTGGATTTTCGACGGTACTGAAGAATATGAATCTGGATGAGTGGATTGTGCAGTGTCCAGCACGTACATCTGGCCGAAGAATCTAAACTAGAAGAGAAGACTTGGTGGCAGCAGCAATATGTATAGAATTATAGAAAGCGATATCAATAGAGCCAGTATCAAACCAACAGCTCTATAGCAAGAACAGGATATGGAAAGAGCCCACAGAGTCAATAAATTCACGTGACACAAGCTTTTCAAGTGCCGGTGTCAGGTGATTTTGCGCAATTCAATTCCGAAGTCAACATCGGCGAAATCGGTCACTGTGAGCGCAGCCATCGTGATGAAAGAAGAACAGCCATTCTTTACATATATTTGCTAGGTCTAACACTTTTTATTGCAATAGACGGCCCACGGAAAGTGCAACCCTAGTGATATTAGAGTCTTGTAAGTTTATCGTCATGTAATTTTTTGGAAGCCGGAGCTTCGGCACAGAAAGAAGCTCTCATTTTATGCCGAGAGCAGCATCCTGAACTCGTTACATATTATAACCGTTTCAAACACAAATTCAGGTACTGACGTATGTTATTCGGTAGCTTACTTTCCTGCCGCATTGATCGTGGTTGTGTATTTGATTTAATGTAGCGAGTGGATTACACGTCTCTGTTTGATAAGATGCCTTCCTCGGCGACTATAGTTCTTGGTTACAACTTCTTTACGACCGCGGATGGAGTAGAGCTTGCCTACCAAAGCCTTGGTGACCAAGCAAAGAAGCCATTAATTCTTGTAAGATGGAGCCATCACTCGAATATGACGTCCTGCACTGACTAATATCTCTGCAGCTTCACGGGTTTACTGGATCATCTGCTGTCTGGGATCGCAATATCAGCGCTTTACAGGAAAAGTTTTGGGTCATTGCTCCAGATCTCCGTGGCCATGGGCGCTCCGGACGACGACCAGATGGCCAGGATGCTACAGTGGCAAGACTGGGCCAAGATTTGAAGGAGCTCGTGGATTGGTTGGGATTGAACCCGGAACTCCCGGGTGATAAAGGCAATATTGGCCGGAATGTTGCCCGGCCAAGCTGCATAGCTGGCAGTCTTGGTTGTGCGATTACTTGGTCAGGATTACCCTTCCATTTATACGTGGCGATGAACACTAACACCGCCCCTAGGTCGTTCGCGGAGCAGTTTGGAAAGAGCATATTTGACAAGTTAATATGGGTCGACCAGGCTCCGCTTCAAAACTACACACAAGATGGCACGTGGGGTCCCGAGCATGGCAACAGGTCCCTCAACTCCTCGGAATCGTTGAAGAACATGCTGGATACTCTTTCGACGAATCCCGACGACGTTTACAAAGGGACCGTTAATGGTTGCTTGGCATATATCTGGGATCCCACCTGGGGAAGACAGCAATTTGACTCCGAGGCGGCGTACCTGAAGGCTCAAGAGGATGACACTAGCTTCTTCCTAAAGATTGCCCAGCAAGGCGACCCAACTTGGTTCGGAACGTTGATGTCTGACCATACTGCCATAGACTGGAGAGGCTCTATCAAGAATAATTTTGGTGCGGTCAGTGACGGCAGCACCGACATATTGGCCGTTGCGAGCGAAAGAAGCGGATGCTTTCCAGCCGCAGGGCCAATGTGGATTGTAGACGCCATACTTGAAGACAAGAACAAGAGTGACGGTGCATCTGTTAGAGGAGTTGTGGTAGACTTCGGAGGGCATTGGTGTTATTGGGAAGATGCTGAGAAGTTCAATGACCTTGTGCTAAACTTCTTAGCTGGGAAACCAACCAATGCATAAATGACGCTCAAGGCAGCTTAACTGCGCTTTGCCAACGTTAATAACTTCTTTAAGAAAACTTTCGTGTGCAATGTGAAAGTGAAAATTCATATCACGTGAAAAAATGTGAATTGGTCCCAACGCTTCATCCATTACCTGGCAGTGTCACTTAAAGAAAATAAGAGCCAAAGAATGAATTTACAATGGCTTAAATAGTTTGATATCAATTTTCAGCTTTCTAAAGGCCCATCTTCAGACATTTGGGCGATACGACCATGCTACTGTGCTCTGTACGTACAGTCACCGACCACTGCTATTAACCGAATCGCAAAACCACCCGCGAAGCCACACAACGTAGATAATTGATTTGCTCGTAACTTATGCAATTTTAGAGCGATTGATGTAAAATGCGATCCATTGTAATTAGAATTGAAAGCTCTACAAAATAGACCCCTATAGTATTTAGTAAAAAAAATGGCCGTTCTAGTATTTTGTGTCCACCCGTCTGCTTGAATACATGCCTCCATTCTACTCGGCATACTCTCATATAATTTATCGAACAATGACTTGTCTAATGTGTCCCATGCTGCTTGAATACATGATTCTAGCTGCTGTCTTACATGTTCTGTCTCTGATTTATCCTTTGCAACTTCAGGGAACATCTCAAATACCCGGACTTTGAGGTGCCACTAGATGTGTTCAATTGGATTAAGGTCAGGTGAATAGGCTGGCCACCCATGGAGTAGAGTAATCCTCTGCTCTTCAAGAAAGTCTATAGTAATACCCGCAGTATGGATAGGAGCATTGTCTTGCATAAAGCAATAGGTAGCGTCTAGATTTTCGAAAATTAGCGGTAGTTCTGCCTCAAGGACTTTAAGGTATAACCTTAAAAGTATATCCAAACTTCTTTAACTTAAAGTCACGGTCCATAAGGTATAAGTTGCTCCGACCTTCTACCTAAAAGGCTCCCCAAACCATTATCTTTATATTCTTCTTTGTATTGTAGGTTTGTACCATCTCTTTCTCCCACTTCTGCGAGGGTGTGCGGAAACACTACTTACTTCTGTTACCCCGCCCCCGCTTAACAGAGCACTCATCACTCCACACAACACGACCCCAATCCTCTGCTGTCTAATTCCTCCGTGATAAACACTAAGCAAGCCGTTTAGCTGCATGTATTAGTAGTAGGAAAGGGCGACGCTTTGCACGCTAATTGCCTATGCCTGCTTCATGTAGTATCCTTTTTATAGTTGATGTTGAGCAAGCAACATTACAAGCATCCTTCGCTTCTTGGTATGTATCCTTCGGGTTTAGGCGTACGTGACGGAGTATAAGGCGTTGCTCTGCTTCTGTATATGACTTTCCGCGTGGTGAACGGGGTAGGCTCTTGCCTTCAGTGCGTGTTAGGTCGGTTGCAATTGTATATCGTACAGTGCTTCGGTCGAGGTTTAGGTCGCGTGCGATCTTCGTAGGAGTTGCACCCTCCGATTGCCTCCCAAGAATCTGTCCGCGTTGATAGGGGCTTAATTGGCCACCAGGCTGTCGATTACCAGCAATTGGAGCCAAAGCCCTCCGAGTTGGTGGCATAATTATAATTGTTGTACGAGGGGTGGGTTACGCGACGCGATTTACGCGTCAAATTGGAATTCGGTTAATAGCAGTGGTCTAGTAAGTCGCTGCCCCGCAACAACCCCACATCTACCCATCGAGAACCGACCCCGCGCGAGGCTAACCTTCCCGTATAAATATAGTGGGATCTCCTCGAATCACCAATTAATTAATTATTCGTCATATACTCATCGTGCTGCGCATATAACCGCAATGGGTTCCAACGCCCCAAAATGTAGTGTTTGTTTGATAGGAAGTGGCGGCGTCGGCACAATCGGATCCGTCGTCCTCGAAAACTCTGGGCGTGCTCATGTGACCGCGGTTCTGCGGTCCAAGTACAAGATTGTAAGTGAGAGAGGATGGGATATCGAATCTGTAGATCACGGGACTTTGAAGGGATGGAAGCCGAGCAGAAGTTAGCACCTATCCCCTTTTATATGTGTATCTATTACTGACATGCGCGCTCAGTTGTGGCGACGGTTGCTGAGGCTGCATTGCCACCATCCGGAACCGAGGCCCAGCACTATGACTACGTGTTTGTGAGCACCAAGCAGCTTCCGGATAGCTACAGCGTCGCCGAGCTGATACGACCCGTTGTGACGCCCGGGGTTACGGCTATCGTCCTCATTCAGAATGGCCTTGATATCGAGCTTCCCATCATTGAGGCGTTCCCAAAAAACACCGTTATTTCCGGGGTCTCCGTAATCGGCTCACGCACCGTGGGGGAGAATGGCATCGCCCATATTGGCAGCGAGAGGGTCATCATGGGCCCTCACTTCCATGACGGCCTCGATAGAGAGACGCAGATCCGGCAAGCAACCGAGTTTGTTGCCATGTATGATAGTGGCGGGCCGGGGATTGTTAGCCTTGACCTGGATATGCCCAAGGCGCGATGGTACAAGCTGCTATGGAACGGCACATTCAACACGCTCTGTGCCTTAATGAAGATGGATGTTGGGGAAGTGCAGTCGTCCAAGGGCAGAGAGAGTCTTCTCGTCCCAATGATGCGGGAGCTAGTGGCAATCGCGAAGGAAGACGGCGTGGAGCTGCCTGAAGCAGCAATTCAGAAGCTGGCTTATGGCCTACCTGACGACTGCCCATATCGGCCGAGCATGCTTGTGGATGTCGAGCAGGGGCGTCTGATGGAGATCGAGGTTATTCTGGGTAACGCACTGAAGAAGGCGGAAAAGTACGGGGTGTCTGCGCCGAAGTGTTCAACTGTGTATGAGCTCCTAAAAATGGAGCAATGGAGGATTCAGCAGAACCTGTCGGGCGTGCTGAAGCCAAAGCCTAGCAAGGTTGATGGCACATCCCTATTTTAGATAGAGAAGGCTGGGTTAGCAGTAGAATATAGTTGATGCTGATATTGATAGCATCTGCAAATTTCGCACTCATTAGTCCCATAAAATGAGACATCCGGAGTACTCTCATCATTACAGAAAAGACACAATATTCGACCTTTTACATTCAAATTTTTGGGAACTATTTGTATGGAAGATTTGTGTTTGTTGATCTATAGTCTAGGTGTGGTCTAGGTCGGCGGAAAAAGTGTGGCCCGAGCTTTTGCCGGCCAGACGCGACATGTCATCATGGTGGGTGGACCTCATAATTTATTTCTCTTTTATCAAAACCGTCCGCATTACCACAGATTTCCAATTGTCGCGAGGAATAAAGTTGATGTTTTCACATTTCTAATTAATTTGGCTGTCATACCAAACTCATTTTGTAACCACTCAGCAGCCTGCTAACGGCACATGGGGGGAGTTGTATGGTCCTAGACCTATCATGTCAGAGCAGCTGGTCACGGGTATGACAGAGAACGAAGATGCTGAAGAGAATCAATCACGAGAGGATAGCCTCGATGCTGCTGCACTGCAAAGAACTATAGGGAATCTACCGGATGAAAGCCAAGGGGGACATGTCGGCAACGCTTCCCAGCTGTTGGGAGCTGGGAGTTCAGAAGTTTCTGTGCCCGAAGATTCTCATGGTTCACATGAGCAACCAAGGAAACGAGCAAGGAGAGTCATCCGGAGTATGCCTGGGTCGTCATGTCTGCGCTGTAAAGTGAAAAAGACAAAATGCGTACCATCGGACGTCAAAGAGAGAACATGTAAAAGGTACGTAATTATTATATGCACTGGGAGAACCAGCTATCTCATTATGGTATCGGTTCCGGGCTTACAACTCTAAAGATGCGAATCTGGGAACCACGAATGCCAATATCCTACCCAAAGATGTAAGTTGAGACAGGTTGATCACTGGATCCGCGCGTTCCTTGCGGCTGCGACCTCTCTCTTTATGCCCGCTAACGCGTAACCCAGGGGCGCCACGCAACGACAATCTTGATATAGGGTTCAGTAGTATGAGTAACAATGACCCTAGAAGCCCTGCATTTGGGAAACAAAGATCGTATGAGACTTCGTTCGATGCAAGGGCAGATATGCAAAGAAAGGATGCCCACATCGACAGGTTGGAGCAAACTCTTTCTCATTACACGGCACTGGAAAACCAGAGAATGGGAGGCCATACACCAAATAACGTCAATGTAGCTGCATATGCTCTTGATCCTCCCCATCACCATCCCATAGGGACCATTCCAAGGAACCCTAACGGAGAGGCGTACCTTGACGTGATAGATCAGGGAATCTTGGATTTGAAAACTGCACATGCTCTCCTGCAAGAGTTCAGAGCCATGAACCAGAACTTCCCTTACATTGCCATACACCCAAACTTGTCCACAGGTATGCTTCGTCACGATAATCCGATGCTGTTGTTGGCTATTTGTACCGCTGCGTCATGGAGGGACAGGGGCCTCCAGGTTAAGCTAGAAAGGTCCTATTTGGAAGAAATAGCTGGTAGGATGGTCGTTGATGGCGAACAAACTCTGGATATGCTCCAAGGTTTGCTTGTCCATCTATCTTGGTAAGCTCTCTCTGCCCAACTTTTTAGGCTAATAATGAACCCTTCTGACCTTTTCAAAGGTGCCACCTCCATCTTAAATCCTCGTACCGGTTATCTTCCCTCGCGATCTCCCTTGTCACAACTCTCGGTATCAACCGCCGCCCTATGCCCGCAGATCGCCAAAATCTCAGCGTTTTATTTCCCTTTCCCAAAGGCGCCCCTTACCCCTCCAACTCCGCTAAGACTTGGAGCCCAGACGCCCGCCGCGCGTATATCGGCGCCTACGTCATCTGCTCGTCCTACGCGCATGTCTTGCGCAAAACAAGCACCCTGAAATACACGCCCTATCTCGAAGAATGCGCGCAATCTCTCTCCTCTGGCTCTGCCCTACCCTCCGATGTCCTCCTCATCCACCAAGTCCGACTCGCCCACCACGTCGAGTCAATCAGCGACACCTTTGACTACGACTTCTCCCGCTCTGTTCCCCCCCTGCCGGATTCCCAACTAAGTTTCCATGTGCGCTCCTTCTCTGCGGCGCTCACGGGCATCGAGTCCTTGATCCCGACCCGCCTCACCACAAACTCCCTCCTTGCAACCTCTCTCCTCGTCGTCCAAGCATATACCCATGAAATTGGCCTGCATGGCCTACACACCAACGACACTCTCTCCCTTCCCCGCACAACCATCCTAATCGACTGTCTCGGCGCTGTGCGCCGCGTCCTCGATGCCGTAGTTGCGCTGAACGACGCGGATTTCCGCGCCTTGTTTGGCTACAACTGGGCGCGCATACACTACTCTCTGAGTCTCGCAGTAGAGCTTAGCCTGGGTATTTCGTCGCCATCGTGGAATGTGGAGAATGTACGCGCGGTGCTGGCGCTCGAGTCTTACGTCGACGTATTTGTGCAGCGGCTAGAGGGGGTGAGCGCGCTGGTGCGAAAGGAGGGGGATCAGGGCGACTGGTTTGGATTTTTGGCAATGCTTTGGAAGGAAATAAGGAGGAATTATACGGAGGGTATGGGGCGTAGGGGCGTGGTGGTACCCGGGGAGATACCTCCAGTGCAGGATCTAGGGGAGGGGTGGCTCGGGTTAGAGGATATGGATTTTATGCCCAATGAGTGGCTGTGGATGGTGCCGGACGTTGGAATGTGAGTGTGGCCGCGAATTGTTTAAGCAATAAGGATGGCGTTTAGGTGATTGGGATGGCGTCTTGTGGGATGAAAATGTATATATTGGGAAATACCCTGTGAAATGAAGTGATCAAATACTGCTGAATAAACCTGGTGTGATGCGAATGTCAAATCAGATATCTTAAAAGGAGAATTGACGCCTCATATTAATCCATCTCTCAAAGTAAAACTAGCTCAATACATCCCCAAATCCTGCCCTACTTCTCCAGGGGCTGCACTGTTGGGTCCCAAAAGGTGGGCTGGTACTCATCAAAGTTGAGGAGCTCCATATCCGCGGGACCAAGTTCAAAGTCATAAACCTGCGCATTTTGCTCGATACGCGCCGGTGTCACGCTCTTCGGCAATGGGACATATCCCTTCTGCAGACTCCACCTTATCAGGCACTGCGCCCACAACTTTTCATGCGTCTTCGCCAGCTTTGTGAAAACCGCGTCGTCCTTGCGCTCGCCGCGCACAAGAGGAGAATACGCCTCAATCACCACACCACTCTTGACGCACCACTCGACGATGTCATTGCGTGGCAACCACGGATGAATCTCCCACTGCCCGACTGAGAGTACGCCGCCCTTGCCTTTCCCACCGCGCTCCTCCTCCAGCTCCTTGATGTGCTGTTCCAGCTCATCGAGATGTTGCACGCCGTAGTTGCTAACACCAATGCTGCGCACTTTTCCAGCCTCCTGTGCCTCGACGAGGGCCTTCCAGGCACCCTTGCGACCGGCTGGGCCGCCGTCAGGAGAGTGGATGAGGATCAGATCGACGTAAGTGAGGCCAGAGTTCGCGATGGTCTGGTCGATCTGCTTAGCGGCGTAATCATGCGACATCTGGTTGCCGCCGTAAATCTTGGTGGTGAAGAAGATGTCCTCGCGTGGGACGCCAGAGCTCTTGATAGCCTCACCACAGCTGGCTTCGTTGCGGTACATGAAGGCGCTGTCAATCTATAATTTGTTGGATTGGGTAATGAGGCGCAGGGTATGTTTGAAACTTACATGTCTGTAGCCGGTTTTCAGTGCGTGTGCGACGGCATTCGTAGCATCGGATTTTGGCCTGTGGCTCAGTCAACAAGGTGTGCTTCTATGTAGGTAAATGCTGGGTATTATACATCTGCCAGACCTAAAAAAGAAGTCAGTTTCAATTCACCATAGAACTCAAAGAGGGTCCTTACACCAAAGCCGAGAGCAGGAATGTCATAGCCAGCTGAGAGGTGTTATTTTGTATTCTGTTCAATGTGAAGCTGGTGATCTCATCGTGACTTACACTTCAGAGGCTTCTTTGAACCGATATTGAGCTTGGACATCTTGGACGTAAGTCTCGCGCCGACCATATATTTTTCTGGCACGAGGTTTCAACTGCAGACCACTACTAGTTGTGTATGGGGCAATAATGAGGAAGGAAACGTTAAATAAATGAGATGTGGACGAAGAGGATATGAAGGCTATGAAGGCGGTTGTGGTGAAGACAAAGGAGAACGAGAGGAACATAAAGAGAAGTGTCCAACCCTTGATATATAATCAGACCACCTCTATCCCACCTGGAAAGCGGAAGAAATTCCCCTGGATTAACAATCAATCAATTACTAGATGACGTCCTGTTGTGCCACCAAAAGGTTTCGTTGGTCCTGTGGTGTAATGCGTCGCGAATCACGTGAGAGCAACCACTGTTATCAAAACTAATCCAAGAGCATGGAATGTATAGCTTCTCTTGGTATCTTCATACCTAGGTACCTTTGTGTAGAGTTGATGTAATAATTAGAATGATTTAGAATTGTATTTTAGAGCAGTTGTCTCTGAGTAAACATACTCGAGAAGCATTCACCGACGGGATATACAAACACTGCGCTGCATACCTCAACCCACGCTAAATTTGTAAGCCAAAAAATATGAGTAAACACGGCCCCTTCGCCATTCATAATCGCAGCTCCCCATTGCATAGATTACTATTCTAGCATTTGACCAAGAATCATAACTTCGAACAGCCGCGTCATAACTTTCGTAAGTCCCTAATCCAACCAGGGTTATCCATCCTTCAATTCTCCCTCCCAAGTTTCTTCACTCCGCCTCCTTTCCGTGAACTTATTTTCCAGAGGCAACACACGCTCCTCGCTCGACACCATGTCTTCACCTGCTCCCCTTTCGCCTCCCCATCATAGCCCACCCCGTTGAGGCCCTCGGTATTGAGCCACCGTGTCAGATCTTCTAGAACGATCGGATCATACATCAGCATCTTCTCATACCAACTTGGCGCCTGGGGTGTCCCGCGCGGTGCGGTTGTGATGGCTTTCGTGATGTGCTCAAATAGCTCTTGCTCTGCGGAATTCGGTGAAAGCGGGGGCAACGTAATGTCAACGATGTCATCTTCGACTAAAGAAAGCGCTGGGGGCGTATGGATTCGAGATGGACGACGTCGCGGTGGTGATGGCGTGAGCGGGGTATCCGAGTCAGAAATCTCCTCGGGGAGTGGCTTTCGCCTTTTCACTTTGTTTTTTGGAGACTGGCGGTATTGGGTGGGGGTTTCGCTGTCGGAGGCCAACCTTTCATTGTTGTGAGGCGATAGTGGCCGACGGGTTGTCGGCTTTGGCATTCTTTTTGGCGATGGCGACGTCGTACCACTGTCTTTTTGCGGTCTGCCTCCAGGTTTTGTTGGTGACGCCGGTGCCATATGCGATGGCCTTTGCGTTAGCCCCGGTGATGTGGCTTCATCAGCTGCTTTATTTATGATAGTATTGACTCCTAGAGACCCTAATGCTGCCCTTTGCTTCCCTTCCCAGCACTTCTCAAGCAAGGAAATCATTTGCTCCCTCTTTTTGATGGGTTTGAACTTGTAAGAAGCGATCTCTTTGGCCAGCTCAGCTGTTGAATACGATTCAAAATTAGGGCACTGTTCACCCGTCGATAACCCCGTATAATTGCCGGGATTACTAGAAACGGGGTTGTCATGTTGTGAAGGCGGTTCCTTTGGGACAGATGGTTTGTCTTCGTGAGAAATTGATGCAGCAAGATCTGGTTGAGGAGCCGCTTCAAGTGTATCATTGGTCTGTGCCGCGATAGAAGCAGCACGATCAATCTGCAATTCTTTTTCAACTTGAGAACTGTTGATTAAATCTATTATTTCCACCCCTGTGGCGCCCTCTTCTTCAATCCTCAATGCTGCTTCCCACAGACTCGGCCTTTTCTTCGGTGATTTCCGCCTACCGGAGGTTGCACCGCCCCGGGTAGGCGGTAAATCCTCAGCAAAGGGATCCTCTAATCGGTTTGAGAGTTGGATCGCCTGCTGAAGGTCCCTCAAAAATGCAGGGTCTTCGTCCTGCGCAAGTTGGCTTGATGTACCAAAGACAAATTCTTGGCGGTTGGCTTGCTCGTGTGCAGCTTGTGGATTGAGTAGATCTGGCGGTGGCGGAGCCGCTTTCTTGCCCTTTGCTGGCTTCTTAGCTGGGGCCCTTGCCCTTGACTTGGTTCCAGAGCCAGAGCCAGAATCTTTGTGAGACAAATATTGAAGGAGTGGCGTCGGCTCTATATCATCATCGTTGCCTCTCGCATATGACGCAGTAGCTCGTTCGGTAATGGTCGTCGGCCTCTTTTTTGCGGCCTTTGTCATTGGTACGACTTGTGGCAATGCCGGCATTGCATTCGTCTTGACTAACTCAATAAGCTTTCGCTTTCGTGCTGTGACCATACCAACCTCTCGGCTAGAAGTAGAAGGTTCTTCTGCCTTGGAATACCCAAAGCTGCCAAGAAGATCCGTCAACCCCTTTGGCGGCGTATCCAAGTCCACAATATCTCCTAACGCACCTCCAAATAAAAAATCTTTGTTTGTGGCCTTCGGCGGCGTCCAGTCCGCCCGTCGTTTTGCCGCCTCTTGTAAATTTAAACCTTTATGCAGAGTTATATCGTCTATATCTATATAATCTTCCGTGTTCGTCTTCGCGAAATGAGCGCTAACGGTGTCGCCAGCCTTGCCATCGTTCTTAGGTATCGAGCCGCTTGAAGACTTGGTTATTCTTCCCTTGGGGATTTTTGTTTGCCCTTCCGCATCGGTTTTCTTCGCTCTTGGCTTGCGAACCGCCTTTTGTTTCACAGCTGGTTCTCCGACAGGTCTGGCGTCTCCCTCATCTGTCTTTTTGGCCCTTGATTTCCGAGGTTTCTTGAGAGGTGCTTCGGTCGCGCCATTGTCGCCATTTACAGTGGTGGCTTTCTTCGCTCTCGGTTTGGGTGCAGCCTTCACTTTTGATGGTTCCGGTATCGCCACTTCTGTCCCGGACATCTCATCTTCAGGAAAATCCCAAATTGAGCCGTTCTGCTTCGATCGCGTAGTATTGTTTGCCCCCAAGAGGTCGCCAGCGCTCGTGCTCAATAACGCCGCAGTGCTCGGAGCGGATGGGCCTGGTCGCAAAGCTCGGTTTTGTCGGATGAGGGTATTGGGAGATGGCACTCGGCTCGGCGACGAGGACATTGCGTGCGCAAACGTAACATCATGCCTGTGAGGTTTTGGCGGTGAGGATGAGAGAATCACCAAGTCTATTGTCGTCATGTTGAGGCTGCGCCGTATGGATTTGCGCCCGGCGCATGCTCTTGGGATGAGGAACGACACTGTAACAACTCCCCACGGTACATTTAGACGCACAAAATGCCGCTGTCGGAGAATCAACAATGTGAGTGAATGAGGCTTCAGGTCATATTCGAAGCGTTGTATAGTCGCAGTTGTCTTGGAGTCTTATCGCATTGTAGTTGCCGTATCTTAGTCCTCAATCCTCACAACAAGCAAGTGGATCCCCGAATCCCAAAGGTCGCGAATAATCCGCGAAATCACATGATCACGATGTTCCCCACAATATCACCTGACCCACGAACAGTCGCCAAAATTTCGTTAGGGCATGACCGAAATTCGAGAAGCGCAAAGCCGCCCAAGCCGCCCATCTTCAACGACAGCCAACTCAATTCCCCCCGCCCTCACATCAACACCTTAACGTCGCAAACATGGAGAACGATAAGGGAGAACTCGTTGACCTGTTCGTCTCCTTCTCCTCCCCTCGATTCCCTCTCGATGCGCCAATTCCCCGCCGTCGAGTTGCTCCGCGAGGTTGCAGAGTATGCTAACGTCGTTTTTCCCACAGTTTGGTCCCCCGCAAGTGCAGCGCAACGAACCGCATCATCAAGGCCAAGGACCACGCATCCGTCCAGATCTCCGTCGGAAAGGTCGACGAGAACGGCAGATACACCGGCGAGAACCAGGTCTACGCCCTCTGCGGCTTCGTCCGCTCGATGGGCGAGAGCGACGACTCCCTCAACAGGTTGGCACAGCGTGATGGTCTCCTGAAGAGCGTCTGGAGCGGACAGCAACAAAGATAAATGGATTACATCCGGTACGATACGATTGAATGCGCGACGAACGAGCACATGCTGACCGTGGCATAGATGTTGGGCTGGCCATGGTGTGAAGGAAGGAAATTCTGGTGCGGCTGGGATGCATGGTTGGCTGCTGCCAAATGGCGTTGCTGAGATAGTCAGACGGGGCAGTATCAAGAACTGAGAACTTTTCACATCATTTTGCGGATTCATCTCTGTGCGTGTTATGTTTGATGCGTGACAGTTGTGGGTTTCGGGAGGGACGACGACAGCAGACTAACCAACAGGCTTTTGAGAGTATCGGGAAGAGCCTTCGGATGTGTTTAGGAGACGGCTACAACAGTGATGACAGTATAACGGCAAAATACACCAGCTACGCTACTAGAAGACTTCCCACGCATCAATGGGCAAGCACACATACCACTGCTTCAGCCTTCGATTTCCGAGATGCCCAGTTTCTCGAGGAATCATCCGCACGAACCCACAGGTCGCTCTATACCTCCACCAAACACGACTTCACAACTCGCTTTTCCACGCAACCTGACCCCTCCGACGTATGATCTTATCTCCAATATATACTCTTATCCCCAGGATCACCTCCCATCCCACCATACCCCCCCCCCCACCATGCCCCTCTCTTCCACACCCCTCTCTCTCAACCCCTCCCAGATCGCGGCACAAGCTACCCTCCTCAATTCAACCTTCGGGTTATCCCACATTCAAGGAGCTAGTCGCAACGTCCCTCCTGCCACTGCAGCCCCCCGTGGTCGCAGGCCGCAGGACCGACTGTGCCGTAGATGAACGAACTACTTGCCTTCTGATGAGCTGCGACGCTAGAGCATCTCGTTGAAGCACAGATACGGGCTGGACATTTTATGTTTTCTTTGTGTAGTATTGGGATCAGACTCTGCGAGAGAGGCGGAGTAATGGTGCAATAAATACCAGGCTTTGGGTTGTTCCGTTTCTTCTATTTTTATGCTTTTCGCTCCATCTTTAATATTCAATGCTTGTAGTTATATTGTAAAATGAATGAATGATTTATATAATCAAAGCTCAGTGACGTTGTTCCTTGTGCTGAAAGGTCTGAAAAGGCACCACCCCGCGCAATAGCTCCTGAGGGGACAGGAACAGCCCATATCCCATTTCTTCTATTGCCCTTTATGGCCATTATAGGTGAATAAAATATATGTTTCTGGATACTCAAATAGGCTTCAACAAGTAAATTATAGAAATTATATAAATATTCAAATTTATTCCCAAAATTTCCAAAAAAAATATATATATATGTTCCGGCCCTGCCGCCAATATTACCGGTTGGCCAACTGGCCGGCCAGTTCGCCAACTGGCCGGCCCTGCCACCAATATCCCAGTTTTCGGCAGGGCCGGCCCTCCGGCCAACTGGCGGTGTAGATAGTAGAAAATTCAAATTTTCCGTATATTCTGTATTCTATATTCTATAACTATTGAAACTATGGCTACTATTACTTCTATTAACCCATTTCCAGGTACTGTACGCACTGCTTTTAAGGCCTATATAAGCAACCCAACTTACTCAAATCGCGA
>KV459483.1:51021-87378 GCA_001662645.1 Pseudogymnoascus sp. 03VT05 | reverse complement strand
TCTATCGTTCTTGCCGTCTATCGGTCGTACCTACCTGCTATGTACCATCAGCCATTCTTACCAATAAGACCGCGATAGAAAGACGAAGGTATGCTTCATCCTGGCGAGTCGGCGAGTCTCTTCTAGACCTCCTCTTCTCTGATCTGGAGAAAACCAGTGTACATACGGTCACCAGCATAGGATCTAAAACTTCGTTAAATAATATTCCAGCTGAGTATAAGAACACATCACGCATCGCCTTTCTGGACTATCGCCACACAAACCACGATGGTATCGTTCATCAACGAAATGGGAAAATCCGGTGTTGTTCTCATGTCGAACCCCCCCCCCCCCCTGTTCAGATGATTGGATATCGCTTGGCTAAATCGAGGGCGGTGGCGCGGATAAGGATAAGGCTCGGGATAACGCCGGGTTGGAAGGTTAAATCTGGGTAACCTCATGTGTGGCTGGTGGCACTTCTGAGAGCGCGTGGGACTCGTGGGTTGGATTTTTATATTTTATGATCAACTTATGTCTAGGTTTTGTACGTATAGTGGGGTGTTGGTTTATTTTTATTTGGTTTATTCTGATATTTAGTTGTTATATTTGTTGGTGGAAGATATTTATTTGGGATTGGTAGTATTTTTTAACGTCAAATTGGAATTTATATATAAACATTTTGGAACATTTAATAATTAACGATTCTCGTAATCAACAACCCGAGTATTTAACAAACCCAATAATCAGAGTCAAGCCCTCTAGGCTTCTTCTCGCCCATTTTTTTTTGGTTAATAATTCCATCTCTTAATCTCCAGGCCTGCCAAGAACTTCATCCACCATGATGGTGTATCTACACCTCCGCCAGACGTCACATCGAGGCTCCATAACACATCGATCACTGCTCCATTGCAGCATCAAACATCGTTAACTGTCAGGGTTCACTTGTGATATCAATGTAGAACCGAACATAAGCAACAAAAACCCCTCATCCCCTCCCTCCCTTCCAACAAAACCCCATAAACCCCTCCATACCAACAAGCCACAGTTTTCACATGCGTCAAACCCGTGATGCCGAATACCAAACCCTACAACCACCACAGCGCCCTCCTTCGCAGATTCATGAAACCGCCCTGCCAAGTAGCCAAGCAGCACATCACCATCATGAAACCCCCCCATCCGCATGTCTTAGTGACGAAAACACCCCGCGGGGTCTGCAATCAGCCCTCACCGCGATCCCTGAATCGCTGCAGCACCCACCATCCTTCCCCACGTCCCCTCCCTCCGCAGGGACCCCAGCCAAGCCAGCAGAAGCTCCATCGAATGGATCAAAACTACTAAGTATCACCTACAGCACATAGCGGAGCGGGGAGTAAACGGGTTACCGAGGAGGAAGGAGGACCATTTTTGCGGAGGAACGCGGGGAGAGAGAAGGCTTGGAAGGCGGGACTGGGAGCTCCTTGCCGATAGATATACCCTGCCGACTTACGACTTACAAAGTGAGTGACCCTCTTCCCCGACCCTCTTCCGATCCACTATCTAGATAGAGTAATCGCTGCGAGAGGTGTCAAGATAGGTAAGTGCTGCGAACCGGGCAGCGATATCTTCTCGAGTGTTTCTGTTACTGTTGGTGCTATGGCGGCTGTTTTTTACCCGATAATTCGCCTTGATACGCAGTGGCGGCAGCCGATCTCACGTGGGTGTGGGTGGGAGATCGTTGGGACGGGAGGAGGGACGTGGGAGGTGGTTTGGACGGCGGGTGTGGCTGTTTGCGATTGTCGAGACGGGATAGGGTTGGTGGGTA
This sequence comes from Pseudogymnoascus sp. 03VT05, assembly GCA_001662645.1. Lineage (NCBI taxonomy): Eukaryota > Fungi > Ascomycota > Leotiomycetes > Thelebolales > Thelebolaceae > Pseudogymnoascus > Pseudogymnoascus sp. 03VT05. The sequence continues at coordinate 85,598 of KV459483.1, read as the reverse complement.
GTACTGCAGAATGGGCTGAGTGAGGTGAGAGGAATGGAAGGCGCGGGCGGCGTTCTATAGTATAGTACTATGTATGTATGTACGAGGCGAGGGAGGGAATCGCGTATACCGACGGACGGCCTTTCCGGATAGATACAGGTATGATATATATGAGCAAAGCCCTTTTTGCCTGGCAGCACGACTCGTTCCCGTTATACTACCTGTCTGTCGTCATTTATCTCTATCGACGATATTCGGGGATGTACCACTCATAACACAAATACACTCACTCACAAAGATACCTCCCCCCTCGCTGAGACAGCTGTCTTACACCCTACCAAACCCACTATAAAACACGTGATCACACCACTTACCACCACCACCGCATGTGAAACCGCGTAACGACAGCCAACGAAAGCCAAGTGGAGCACGTGCTATCCACCCTAAACTCCCATCGCAGACCCATAAGTACCCTTTTCGTATACTAGTAGTACTTGCTCCGCTTTTAGAAGTTCGGCACTAGGGCTATTTTGGGTGGCTTGCTGCTGTACCCTGCGGTGCCCGCCCTGCGGTGGGCCGATTAGCGACCCTATCTGGGCTTACCAGGTGGGGAGGGGAAGGGCACGTCAGGGAGCACCAAGCCCGATGATGGGCTGGGCGTGGGCGATTGTCATTTCAGTGGTGTGTTGGGGGTGGAGGGTTGATGGGGGCGTGAGCGGAGATGAGGGAGAAGGTGTGCTGGTTAGTATACACGGAGATATAGGCGAAAAGAGGATTGTGCTGTGTTTGTGCATTGTGTGTTTTGTGTGGGATTAGATGGTTATGCGTAGAGTGTTGTATTGGGTAAATGGACAGGAGGATGGGAGATGGAAGAGGGAGTTTCGTATCGGTTCATTTTAATAGCATTGGCATTATCACGTTCACTTGTCTACTTCGTGTGGCGCCTGTCTTTCAGCTGCCACTGCATGGGTACATATGTAACTAACTGCACGGCACGGTATGGGTACGGTACATGGCTGTCTGTCGTGCGTTGGATACACATCCACATCCACAATCGACTTTCACATGCTTATAGAAGGGTGTCACACACACAAAATCCTGCACAGAAAAAACCAGTAGAAAACGCCCGAAAAGGCCGAGCGAGCGTGGTGCCAGACCGACCAGGGGGCAGCAGGGCAGATGGCTGTTGCGGGGTTGCCGACCCACTTCTCCAATCCCCTTGACGTCTGGGCACGCTATGATTGGATTTTTGAGTGCAGTCTTAGTCTGTTTTGGGCAAGTGGTTGGGGGATTGGGGGCTCGCTTGCAGGGATGAGAGAGGAATGGCGGAGACGTTCACGAGCCATTTGGTTGATGGGAGATGGTAATGGGGGATGCTGATTGGGCAATTGGGGGGGAGGGGGGCTTGGCGTCATGAGTGGCATTATGGTGGCTGGATGGGGGTTAGTGAGGTTGAGTAAGTACCCTTGACTGTTTGGGAAGTCCCTCCAATCCACTGACCCCATTCTAGCTCCACATCCACATCCACATCCACTCCACATTCCCCATCCCCTCCCCTCCCACCTTCCCTTCCACCCCCTCCCCTCCTACCTACTCCCTTGACACCCCTGTCCTTCTCCATCTCCCACAGAAAAGAAGCACGGGTCACTACTCTATCTTCCCTCATACTGGTACCTTCGCTTGCACCACAACCACCACAACCACCACAACCACCACAACCACCACTTACACCACAACCACCTCAAAGCCAACTATGGGGTACATCTACTCACACCCATTCTACACTACCCCCCCAATGTCCCTAATGTGCCCACATGTCGCCTCACGAGCCCCCAGCTAAAAACCTACTAGACTGTTATTTCACTACTACTACCCCTACCCACCTAAACTGCTAACTAACACACTACTAACCAAACCAACTCAATGCAATACCCAATATCCTAACCTATTCGGGAGTTAGCCCCCCCCCTCCCCGACTGACAAACTCCTAATTTCACATATCTTCCTCCCAGATCCCCCTCTAGAAAACCAGTCGATTTGTTCTCATACTTCTTCATCGTCGACCTTCTTCCTCTCCTCCCCGTCGTCGCTCTCCTAATTCTCGCCTCAATCTCTCCTTCAGAAGACGGTCCCCCCCATTGCTCCTTTCGATTCTCACCCGCGTCCGCTTTCCATCCAGGTCGCGCTTTTACCGCCTACTTCACATCAATCCAAACAACACCCTCCACGTTTCGCAGTTTTCACTTATAAACGAGCAACTATGAGTCTTAATAAGGGCGAGACTGGCGACAGCCAGGTCGAGCACAATGTCGACCATGCCGAGAAGCCCCAGAGAGGCAAGATCGCTACTCTCATCAGGAAGTTCTGGTGGGTGCTCTTGATCGTGTTTTGCATCGGCGCGCTCGTTATCATTCTTCCTCTGTAAGTTATATATAGTTACCTAAACCGGCTTTGCGCGCATCATCCCCCCTAACAGCAACCCAGCGTCCTCGTCGGGTTCCCCCGCATCATCCAGGATAAGGTCAACCAGTCCACCCTGAGCATCGATGGCATCTCCGTCACCAACACCAAGACGAACACCGTGCAGATCTCCATCAACTCCACCGTGTCGAGCTCCAACTCCATCCCCGCCGTCGTCGACGGCTTCGACGCCATCATGTACCTCGAGGACAAGCTCCCGCACGCCACCATCATGACGCTGCGCATGCCCCAGACCAAGACCGGCCTGGCCCTCGTCAACGTCACCCAGGAGATCAACGGCACCGCCCTCCAGCCCTTCATCGACTTTAACTCCTGGTACCTCTGGAACTCATCCCTCGCCGTCACCATCGAGGGCGAGACCCTCGTGCACGTCAAGGGCCTCAAGGCCGCAAAGGTCTCCTTCAAGAAAACCGTCAACCTCACCGGCATCAACGGCTTCAAGGGCCTCAAGGTCACCAAGGCCAACATCTCACTCACCCCCGACAGCGCAGGCGACAACTTCCACGGCTTCGCAAACATCCCCAACCCCTCCGTCCTCACCTTCGAGGTCGGCAACGCCACATTCGCAAACTACCTTGAGCAGAAGAAGGTCGGAACCCTCTACATCGACGACATGTACATCCGCCCTGGAATCAACAACGTCAGCGTCCGCGCGAATATCACACAGGAGCCCATTCTCCTGGCTCTGCACAAGAAGCCGTATTGCACGAATGGTGTCCTCCCTTTCGATCTCATGGGCACGAGCGTTATTAACCATGGGGAGCCGCTGCCGTACTTTGAGGAGGCGCTTGCGCTGCATGCTCAGTCTACGACGATTGGTGTTGGGAAGGCGCTTTTTGAGAGTACGGGGGCTAAGTTTTACAACTGCACTGGTGCTGCTTAAGTGGGTGCGGTGGGTTGGAGTTGAGTGAGAGGGGGAGAGGTGGTGGTTGGTGTTGTTCATGTCACGAATATGCGTTTGGGTCTTATACTACAAGTTTGTTTAATCTCGGGATGCCATTTGCTGCAGAGAGGAGGAAGAGAAGGAGAAGGAGAAGGAGAAGAAAGCAGGAGGGAAGAGGGGACTGTAGATAGGATTGATAGGATGATAAAATACCCAGTTTCGCGTTTTTTCACACACAGACAAAAACGGCCATCTATCACTCAGAACCATATTCCCAATTGACCGTGACTACTTCTTCTAACTTAGTAGTGATATTTTCCTTTCGATTTTCCCAATCCCACACAATATCAGAATCGGGTCCCTTACTTAGAACAAGAATCTCCAAATCCCCAACTCCAACAAAAGCCATAACCCCAATTCCCACCCGCCGCCGCAAGCCACCACCCGGATCGTCACACACCACGCGAAATCCAACCCGCGACACCAGCCGTCGAGAGACACCTTTGTCTCAAAAACACCCCAACCCGCAAAGCTTCGAATATAAAAAATGTCTCACCTTTCACTTCTCATCATCAACAGACGTCGTCTCTCAACCCCACAACACACTAACCCCCATCCCCCAGACTTTAGCACACTCCGGGGATAGAAGGGGAGAGCTTACTTTTTCCCCAGTCCCCTCCCCCAGAGCCCGCTCCCCCAGAATGGTCACAGCTCCCCGAGGCCCCATCTACTCCTCCCTCCCCGGAATACAAGATGCTTGGTTGTACTGCTGTAGTGTATACCGAGTACCACCGAGATGCGAGAGATACAGGAATATGGTTGGGGCCGGATTGACATGTGATGCACCCTGGTCGCGGGTGGCGGGCCAGGGTGTGGTGTGGTGGTGGTGTGGTGTGGCTCGGTCGCATGTGATTTCTTGGCACCGAACGACCGACGTGCCGAGAGGGACAGACAGGGGAGACGCACCACGAAACTGTAGTGTGTGAGCCGAGCGAGGGGTGCGGAGAGTACCGTGAGTACGTATGCAGACGGTAGAGGCGGTTGGTTATTTGTGGATCAGAGGCGGGTTGGAGAACAGATGCAAGATGATGGTTGAGGGGGGGGTTGAAGTAAGGCACCACGAACATACGGACGGGATGCCGCGTCGTCGATCGTGGGTGGTAAGGGACAGGGACAGGGTAGGGAGGGGTAGGTGAAGTTGGTATGCGAGTTTGTATTAAGGTACAGGAATGAGTAAGGTACGGCAAAATAAATGTGACGCCATATATGCCCAGAGCCGTTATATCCAACCTTATCTATCCCACCATCATCATCATCATCAGCATCCTCACCCTCACCACCCTCATCACCGCCCCTCACCCACCACCACCCCCTCCCCCTCCCCCTCCCCAGGAACGGGGGTTCCTCCCTCCTTCTCCCCCTCCTCCTCCTCCCTCTCCGTCTGCCCAATCAACAAATCCTTCTCCCTAACCGCCTTCCACGTCTCCCACCCCTGCTTCCGTTCCTTAACCTGCCTCCCCGCCGCCTCAACCCACCTCGCCCACTCCCCCGTCTTCGGCGCCGCACCACTCGTGATCACCCACCCCACCTCCCCCGTAACACGTATCGCATACCACATCGTCCTCGTGAAAGACGGTAAATCATCCGGCTCACCCCCGGGGCGCGCACGATCCGCGTCGCGACAATCATCCGGCGTGATGTCTTCGCGCTCATACATTTTCAGGTCCCAGAATTCCCTCTTGGGGACCAGGGAGGCCGCCCAGTAGAGACCGTTGAGCACAATGTAGGCGCTCCCGATGGCGGCTTGTTGGTTGAAATTGCAGTTCCCCAACAACACCACCGCAACCATGAGGATGAACGTCGCCAGCCCGATGAGCGCGCGGTAGGCGCGGACAGAGTGGACGAGGTATGTGCACTCCTCCGTCCCGGTATAGAGTTCGCGCGCGACATTCTCGTCGCATTTGACGACTATGAACGCCCCATCGCGGGTGCGGATGACGACGTCGCCCTCGGGTACTACGGCGCCGGAGGTGCGCTTCATGAGTTGTGGGGACCAGAGGGATGCGTAGCCGACGATTGCGGAGACGGAGGAGATGGCTATGAGAGCCAGGCAGGCGATGCCGTCGCGGTTGTAGAGGCAGACTGCGAAGATGGCCCATGTGAGGATGCATGAGAAGATGCTGAGGAGATTGAGCGGGGAGAATGTCTTAGCGGGGACGTGGGGCGGGGGTTTCAGCGGCTGCGCTGCGATGATGGGAGCTTTTTCCGGATCGGTGCGGCGGAGCCAGCCGCCGCGGAGGAAGTTGGAGGCTGTGGTGAAGAAGCCGTTGTGCCGCGGGAGGGTGGTGTTGTGGCGCGAGTTCACGGAGCGCCAGGAGCGGGGGTCGTTGTGTTGGGAGAGGGCGTGGCGGGAGTGGCGGATGCGGTAGACGCGGAAGGAGAAGGGGGCGAGGTCTTCGATGGGGTGGACGATGTTGGGGAAGTAGTTGAGGGTGGGGACTTGGATGCCGTTTTTTACGCCGACCACGCTGGCGGTCGAGTGTGGCATTCGTGTTGGCCTGGTGGGCTTTAGGAGGACTTGGGGCGCGGGGATGATGCGGGGGAGACAGCCTATCCAGGAGGCTGTCATGGCTTGAGAGTGTTCGGCCATGGAGGATTCGCCGATAACTGCGAGGAGGGACACGATGTCTAGACGCCAGCCATTGTTGTGGTCTTTGCCCTCTGGCCACCAGCCCTCGTCGCTGTCGCCGCCGTTGCCTTGAGGCGCCGCCATCGTCGGATTCGTAGCCTTTTTCTTGGACGTACGTTCGGAAGTATGCTTTGCTCCTATAAGCGCCCCTACTTTTCGAGCGCAGGCAAGGTAGGTCTTAAGGGCTATATAATGATAGAAGCCGTATCTGCGATGAAGGTAGTAGCATTTGCAACGAAGACGTCGCCGTTGCCAGCTTCCCTGGCAAGGCTGTAGGCGGTCGTTGTTGGTTGATCCTGATCTCCAACAATCTTCACCCGCTGCGGAAAAGACGCGTCCAACAGCGAGGCTGAAACCGCGGCCAATGACCAATTGAAGCAAGTGGATGGGCGCGTCTTAGCGAGATAATTGCCATTTTTGGGGTAGTGATCCCCTCAAAGACCCCTGCTATACATATCCCTCATGCACCTCGCTGTCGAGGGACCACTCACATGGTGTGATTCGCGGCATTTGAAGAGTAAAACAGTAAAAGGGGGGCGAGTATTGGGCTATTGCCGCTGTGTGTAGGCGGTTAGGAACTCACCTGTTGTCTTGTCTGCTCCAAGTTGTCTCGGCTCGGCACGATCCCCTTGTTGCTATATAAAGACATTGTTAGGCAGACTTGGCAGACTCACTCACCGCATGCGCTCGCTCGAGTATAAGGTAGACTTATAATCGACATTGCCGCGCGGGAATTCCAGATGCCGGAACGCAAGCTGAAGAGGACATTCTATGTTAGAAGATCAACAGTAGAATATGTATAGTACCACACACCGCACACATCTCGTGCTTCCCTTCCTCGAGCCGTCCTCCAGCCGCTTCCGGCTCTTTAACTTAACTTAACTAACTTATCATCGTTTCAGCTCACGTAAGCACAGCTCAGCCCCCCAACCAAACACCGCAAACTTACGTACTGTAGTCGCAAAGTGACAAATGCCACACCCCCGCCTTAGGGGTTATTATAGCGATTATAGGTCTTAGTACTGACGTTGGTAAGGGTACCATCCCGTTGTTTGGTTGGTTGGCTCAATATGCTGACGCTGACAAGCTTAAGATGGGTATATCACCAAATTTCCCTATTCCTCGACTGTAAGCACCCTGCTTTTTTCTGATTTCGTATCTAACGCTGTCACCCCTCTATCGCATACTTCCCTCAACTTCCCTGCTGCATATTTCTGTCGCTCTCTCTATCACTCTGTCGTCACAATGTCGAAGCGCTCAGTCTTCACGACAATCACCCCGCTCCCACCGAGCGTCACCCGCCAGCATGTCCTGGACACATTCCACAACCACCTCGAGATGATCGACCTGAACCCCCTAGTGGAAGAGCGTCATCGGATCAAACCACCGGAGAAAGCCACCCCAGAAGAGTTCCACTGCATCTGGTACGAAGTGACGGATCGCGTGCACTACTTGCCAGGCGGCATATACTCCAGCAAAGTCTCGTACCCGGTCTGCTTCCACGACCTCCCCAACGGCATCCAAACCCATTGCTATGCGCCGATGGGGCTGGAGATCAAGGGGAAATGGTCGCTGGGTGGATCTCTGCCGGGCGAGCCCAGAGAACCGGTTGAGATGGGCCTGAATGCGCCTATGGTCGGCCTATACGTGCGCGAGGACGTCGACATGAAGTGCAACATCATGTTGACTAATTTCGTCAAGAAGACGTTCAAGAAATCGCACGCCGAGCTCGTCGCAAGGATATCCGTCAAAGCGCAACTCCAAGAGGCAGCAGCGACCAACAGCAACCTCGCCTCCCAGGCATCGCCGCACTTGAGCTACTCGGGCTCCGTCCACTCCTCTGTCGGATCCCCCGGCTTTCCGCCACAGCATATGTCGATGTTCCCGCCGGGTCTGCAACCGCCGCCGCACTACAGCCAGGGTCACCCCCAGCAGAACCAGTACCAGGCGTATGACCCGCGAATGTCGATGCAGAGCGCGTTCCAGGGACATCAATCGGTGCAGGGCGCATATCAACAGCAGCCACCGCAGTCGCAGTTTGCGCCGTCGGAGTTGTCGAATACGGAGACGGCGAAACAGGATGATGCGAAGAAGGCGAATGGCGCGCCGCCTACACAGGAGTTTCCCCCCGTTGAGCTGCCGTAATTGGACACTTGAACTGAGTTGGACTGCTGATCCAGCAGTTCGTGTCTTGATTGGGAACGTTGGTGGAAAATAATGATACTATACCCGTGTGTTGGAGAGTTGTGTTGGGGGGCTGGTTACAAATGGCGTTTATGTTGTAAGGAAGGCGATGTTGGATTGGTACTGTGGATAGCTAGGCGTGAAGTAGTATTATATACCTTAAATGGATCTATCATTCCTCTTATGAAATTTATATCCTAAAACTAATCCTAAGTTTTCTTCCCCGGCTTCTGCTATATCACAATCCGTCCTTTGGTAACACTGCAACCTCCCAGATTCATGCTCCTTCGCGCTAGACTCGTCTCCATACATATCAACAATCCATTGACAATAAACATTCCACCTCTCTAACCACACCTCCTTAGCCGCGACCTTCTCGCTCGGCGTCAAACAGCTATGCTCCAAACTCCACTCAGCGAGGACGCGCCAGCCGTGCAAGCTCATAGCTTCTGCGCCAACCATGATTTGGTAAAAGTCATGCGACAATGAAGACCTATCGATGCATCAGCTCAAACCCTCTCTTTCCACACAACCACCTACTCGGAGAAGAGAGAGACTTACCCATAAAAAGTGCCATTATCACTATTGATAGTACAATGCACATTATTCGCCAACAGAACCGGCAAAGCATGTCCCCGTATACTCGGACACAAATGCAACACCTCATTCGAAATCGGGCAGATCTCCAGCGCAATCCCCCGCTCCTTGACCATCCGCATAGCCTTTGGGTGTTTCGGGAGCGCAAACCCGTGTCCGACGCGCTTTGCACCGAGTAAGATGGCGTCGAGCAGGTTTGCATCTGTGGAGCTGCCGCTATCAAGCGTTTCGCCCGCGTGAAGGAGGAAGGGGATGTTGAGGCCTTCGGAGATGCATGTGGCGCGGAAGGAGAGGAGTTCTGGCGCGAAGTGGTGGAGGGGGAATCCTGCTTCTTCGCCGCCGACGAGGTCGTAGCCGCAGATCAGATCGGGGAACTTCTTCTTCAGAGAAATGCATTCGACCAGTGAGGCGGCGACTCGCTCTTTGCTGAAGGAGCGCGGGCAGCAGTAGATTACTTTCAGGCCTGTGAAGGGGACGCCAGTTTGGCGCTGGGCGGCGATGGCGTCGGCGATTATTTGGAGGAGGCCTACGTTGTCGATGAAGCCCGTGGCGTCGGATTTGACGAGGGAGTTGCTGGGGAAGTTGGGCCGGATCTCGGCGTATTGGATGTTATCGCGGATGAAATCTTGGATGCATGCGTCGGTGTAGGCGCGGAATGCGGTTTCGTGGCCGAAGAGGCCTTTGAGCATTCGCGTGCGCGTCCCGAAGCGGAGCCAGATACTGTGTAAGTTAGATGGTTGGAAAGGGTTAGGGGTGATACTGGGAACTGACTTTGCTGTTGTTTGAGTTATCCCGTATACTTCTTCCTCGGTGAAGAGGAGCTTGGAAGCAAGCCATTCTTCGGCGGCGGATTCGCCGCCAGGGTATTCCTGGAGGAATTTGTCGTAGCTGTACCAACCTTTCCTTTTGTCGTCGGCATGGAAGCTTGATTTGTAGCTCTCATGCAGCAGGCTGGCGGTAGGTTCTAGGTGCTTTTCTTCATCTATAACATGCATCTGAAACTGTACCTCAGCACGCTCTTTGTTATCCTCCGAGTTCAGCGCGAGGTCGCTTTTGATATACATATGTGCGTTATTCTTTGCATGGCAAAGTAAAAACTGAGGCGGAAGACACGAATTGAAGTGACAGTGTAGATGGGCTCCCTTGGGCATCTGCTGAGCAATCTTGAACAGGCTCGTGCTTGTGATATTGGAAGCATTCCCGACGAAATGCTTGTCTGGGGTCATCACTTTCCCTAACATGTCCAGTCCCCCACCGTGGACTAATTCTGCATCCCTCTGTCTAATGGCGATAACAATTTCGTTTGCTCTGTTTTGTAACTCAGAAGCTGTTTCTCTTGCTCGTCCATCGAAGCCCTCTTCCCTCTCGATTGCTAGGACCGAGGTGCGCTCAGCGTTGTATGCGTCCAAAGTTAAGGGGGTAGTATTGTCCGCCATCGTATTGATTTTTTGATCTGATAGCTTTTCAACTGTCTTCTCACCGGGAATTTTCTGGCTTATATCCTCCCCGTCGTTGGGCCTCTTCACAGGCCGGCGAGCCTTATCTGAAGCCTCGTTGGATTTTTCCCACGAACAAATGCCACCCATTGGGGCTGTTCGCGCCGACTTGAATTTCCGAAGGCAACCAACATCAAAGCCCCTCAGGTAACAGCCATGAAGGTGATGTTGTCGGCGCCAAGTGCCTGAATACCGTTGGCGTTACGGCGGCTATCTAGTATAACAAGTGGCTGTGCAGAACTGCCAACTATTTACCTAGTCCAAGGTTGATTCTCAGGCTGCGTCTTCGGACTCATAAACATCACGACATTATACGCTTGGCAAAGGCTTAGAACATTAATCGGCTTGTAAACGAGCTTGTTGGCTGCCTCACTGTTGCTATGTGCTCAGCCTCCAAGAGGCAGCTTACAGGACGTGGTCACATGATCAAATTTATATTACGCCTTATCGCTCTCTGATTGGTTGATGCATTTTTATATCCCCTATTAATCGCAATGAGAGCCTTCCGTACGGAATAACCGTATCCCTTGGCTACAAAAGTATTCTGGATAAAGCCCAGCGCATTCTATACTCCTAATCATCGAACCTGATGCCCTTCTTTCCCTCAACGTCAATGAACCCACCCCTGTAGCTACCGCGCTTCTTCTTGTTCTTCTCCTTGGTGAAACCCTTGCCCTTCGTCACGATGAGATCCTCGTGGGCCTTCTGTGCGTAGTCGTAAGGAACGAAGGCGTTGCTCCTAAGGCGCTCGTCGACGACAATGTCCTTGGGGATTCGGGAGAATGGGACATTGGTCTTCTTTGGGACTGGCATAGGTGGAAGTGGTGGGAGTGGAGGCGAAGCCTCCTTGGCCTTGGCAGCAGCTTTCTTGTCTTTTGACTTGGTCTTCTTGTCGGCTGATGAGCTGTCGTCTGAGTCTGAACTTGCAAGTGTGGCGGTGGAGTCGGATTTGGCGGTGGCATCGCCCATCTCCTCATCGGATGAAGAGTCACTGTCCGAGTCGGAAGAAGACGAGTCAGAACCAGAGTCAGGGAGGGGAACCTTTGCAGCCGCGGATTGTGTGGAAGAGTCGGAGTCGGAGGAAGAATCAGAATCATTTGAGGAGGAGTCGCTATCAGAGGATGAAGAGTCCGAAGAAGACTTGGCGGACTTCTTGGAGGCGCTGTCGCTTTCGGATGACGACGAGTCGCTGTCAGATGAGTCGCTGTCGCTGTCGGATGACGATGTGGATTCAGCAGCGGCTGGGGTAGTCTTGGACTTCTTGCGCTTTGGAGCCTCGTCCTCAGATGAAGAATCAGAAGAGGAGTCAGAGTCAGAAGAGGAGCTGCTGCTGCTATCGGACGACGCCTTGCGTTTCAATGCGTTGACCTTGGCCTTTGGAGCTGCCACTTTGGCTGCGGGAACCTCCTTCTCATCGTCGGCATCGCTGTCTGACGACTCCGAGCTCGACGAGCCAGATGAAGACGAAGAAGACGATTTCTTGCTGGCTTTGGTGGTAATTGCCTTCGCATCACCCATCTCAACATCGCTGTCGCTAGATGACTCCTTGGCAGCTACTGGTTTGCTCTTCTCCTTGGTTTTCTTTGCTTCGGCCTTCTTAGGCACAACCTCCTTCTTCGCAGGTGCTGCCTGAGTGTCCTTCGGCTTGTCACCAGTGTTGCCATTCGTGGTCTCGCGGAACTTCTCGTAGATATTTCCGAGAGTGACTGAAGTCGTCTTGACAGCAGCCGCAGGGCGACCCTGCCATCCCTCGGACTTGGTGCGATCTTTGCGCTCGGAAGCAAAAAGGTTGCCAGTGTTGTTGAAACCGAATTCGGTCAGGAAGTCACCGACAAGATCGAGTAATTCGGGAGAAGGAGGAGTCTTCGTGGATTTCTCGGTGGTGGTTGCTTTGGAACCTTTCACTGTCGTTTTCTTTCCGGCTTTGGGCTGAGATAAAGAAACATGAGGAGTTGCGGCGGGTTTTGAGGCCCCATTTCCAAATAGCCAGTCTGGTTTTTCGCCCACGGGTGCCTTTGGCTTCCTCTTGGCCACAGGCACAAGATTAGGGTTCATAGTTGCGTTGATTGGCAGTACCCAGAATGAATTCAGAAGTTTGAGGGTATCTCGAGGCTGTTCGAGGCTGTTATCGTCGCAGAGCGAGAGTGATAAAAAAAAGTTAAGCGGGCCGATCTTGAACTAGGCACTAGCGTGGACTTGAAGGTAGTTCGGGCTAGTCCGTATTGGGACAAGTGACATACCTACTTGGTAGTGCGACAGCACTCAAGAGACGACAACATCATATCAGTTACACTGGTTGACCAGCGCGTTGATGCCCGTCCCCGCACCGGCATCTTCTCCACAATATCATTATCTTAAAGCTTTACAGTTATAAGATGCCCATTTTGCATACCGGCCCATAGATATGCAATACGCCTGCATTGGCACAATTACAACTACTCGTCCTGGAGCGCTAATCATAGCCTCTACAGTGGGCATACACAGCTAAATGGATGGCCCAACGACCAATGGATCCGCTGTGAGCAACGGTTCCGGTAGCGCCAATGGAGTGAACAAAGCAGAGAAGTTCGAGGATGAGAAGCGGAGGATCGTTGAGAGCTGTTTCTCTAAGAAGGACCCAGACGGATCTTGTATGGTGGCCCCATTGCCAGGGAAACACGCGATAAAGTATGGACTGATGCTGACATATTTGACTTTCCAGTGGCAGAATCTTACATTACGCATATACGCATCCTTGAAGATGGCGCCTATCAGTCATCGCCTCCCCCGCCAAACGCGAGTACAGATCAGAAAAAGCCCCGGGTTATAATTGTCGCGGTTCGCAAGTCTGGCCGTGTCCGTATGCATAAGGCGCGAGAAAATGGAAACGGCACATTTTCGATTGGCAAAACATGGCCACTTGACGATCTAACAGCGATAGAATCCTTCAGCTGCTCGACGCCAACTACTCCGGAGGGGGAACTTCGAAGGCAATGGGCTGGGGGCGTCGGCTTCATTGCAGTTATTGGCAAACCATACTATTGGCAGGCGAATACTCCAAAAGAAAAGCAATTTTTCATTGGAAGCCTTGTCAAAATTTACATGAAATACACGGGAGGGAAAGCACCAGAGCTCATAGGGTTCGACGATCAAGAGAAAGATCAGTTGCTTGGAAAGGCACCTGGACAGGCACGCCCTCCAGCCCTCAACAAGCCTGGCCAGCCAAGTCAACCACCGCGTCTTGCCCCCCGGCAAAGGCCCCCAGGACAGGAGCAAAAATCTCCTTATGAGGCTGGTCCTACCTCTGATGCTCGACCCCCAGCATCAAATTCACGGATGCAACTTCCTCGAGAAGATTCGGAAACAGAATCATCTACATCACGTTCGACTGGGCAGCAGCAGGCGTTACCAAGGGTGCGCAAGCTAACAGGAGACAGCCAAGAAGCCTCTACAAGTAGAGATGGTGGATTGCCACCTCGATCGCGCGGAGGCCTAAATGGTACGGCGAATGTCCCTGGAAGGTTTCCGGACCGGACCGTCACACCTGTGTCGCAAAGGACTCTGACTCCTGACAATACCGGGGTTCCGCGCCAAGCGACACCAGTTGATGAACTCCCTGTAGCCGGAAACGCTCCCCCAGAAAGAAGGAGGCCTCCTTTGCAGATTTCTTCGGAGAGGTCTCTATCCACTGACAACATGGTCCCAGCGCCTTTAGCCACTCCATCGTCACAACGGGAATTTGTGAGACCTCCAGCTCGCAGCACGGACAGGCCAGAAGCCCCCCAACCCCTCAGGGTTATTAGTCCCTCAAGCACAGGCTTTGGAGCTCAAGGTGATCGACCAGGAACTGCTCCCATGAAGCCTCTCAATGTCACCAAGGAAAGTAACATAACCGAACCTCCCGCAGAAGATTCGTCACAGGCTCGTACCGAACCGGCTGCCGAGGTGCCCAAGGAGCCTCTTGAGGACGCCAGACCTGGCCTTGGTCCTATGATCAAGAAAAAGTCGAGAGCTGACGTCGCAAGCGCATTCCGGAAAGCTGCGACTGCTGCAAGCGTGGCCAATTCCTTTAAACCAAGAGCAGGAGGCGCCGCTGAAAGGCTTAGAGAACAGCAAGCCAAATCGCCAGAAGGCCCAGATGGGATCAATGGGGTTGTACCAGCTCCTTCTAAGGTGCGAAGTGTTAGCAACGATAGTTCACGACGGAAGCCGTCGGATCATCTGGTTTCAGAAGAGGCAATTCCGCCGATAGCAGAAGGCCCACTACCAGAGGTCAAGATTACCGTTCCACCCACTGATAAAGTTGAGGCTGAGCAAACCCCACTTGAAAGCATTTCGATGCAAGCTAGCCCGCAAAAGAAGCCTCGAGATGCTAAACGTCCAAAGCCTACAGAAGAGACACAAAAACAGCTTTCGTCATTGGGTATAGAATCGTCTATTCTTGATGACAGAGGAGCAACATTTGCGACACTACTAGATGATTTTGGCTGGATGGGGGACGGTATTCATGCTAAGAGCATTGACCAGATGAACGACGAAATTGATCGAGAGCTCAACCAAGCACAAATTGGCGGCTGGTTAAGTCGCTTTGAAGAAGAAGATGATAGGATCGACGCTATCAGGAGAGGCTTGGATATTTCTATTGCCGAATGCGAAGAGCTTGATGGCCTGCTGACGCTTTACGGCGTTGAACTTGGGGTATGTGCTCTGCTATTCTATGTGGCGTTAATTACTGACAGTTTTAGACATTGAATGAGGATATTGCCTACATTGAGGCTCAATCACAGGGTCTACAAGTTCAAGCAGCGAACCAGAAGCTTCTTCAAGCTGAGCTAAATTCCCTACTTAAGACAGTATCGATATCGCTATCGCAGCTCCAACCCCTAAAGGAATCCTCCCTTGAGTCTCCCCATGGCCTCGACCAAATTGAAAGGGCACTCGTTTTACTATTTAAGGCTATGATTACGATCGATCCAACACTTAGCAGTCTATCGTCATCCCGTGCTAGTGAAGACGATAGTAGCCGCTCCGACAAGATTGGGAAATTTGAAAATAGCGATATTAGCAGCATGCGCGTTTTGCAGGAAAAGAAGGAAATGTACAAAACAGAAAGCACCCTGTTCCTGCGCCGCCTGAAACAATTCCTTCAAGTCAAGTTCGCTGCTGCTTTCGACGAATGCAAAAAGGGGCTAGAGCGACAGAAGGAGTCAGCACTCAATAGACGGACCGGCAAAAACAAGCTCGATCCGAAAAGTCATGATATGACAAGAAATATCCTGTGGAAATACAGCCCCCTGATGCTCTTCTTGAGGGAGATCGATCGCATCGAGTGGGAAGAGTTTATGAAGATTTACGTATCTGCTTCCCGGCCAATATACCAGGAAGAGGCCCGAGATGCTGTGGCAGCATGGCAGCGAAATGCGAAAAAGCCATCAGGAGACGAACATGAAATACTCTTTACCTCCCAGGTCGAAAAACAGACCGAGGGCATTGCAACGACAGCGAGAAAATTAACAGTCAAGCGGAGTCAAACTTTAGCAAAGAGCTTGAGGTCGCCGCTTGGCGACAACGGAAGCAGAACACCGGCCGACAAAGCCCAGGATGGCCGCATATCCCGGTATGAGGTCATTAACAATATTCTCGACGAGACTCTGCCCTTCATCATCGCAGAACAGAATTTTGTTGTAGATTTTTTCCATATCTCCTCGTTCGAGACTCAAGACTTTGTTGAAGCTGTATCTTCAGTTCCTGCAGATGCACGACATGGAGGCGATCTTAAGAAACTAAAGCTTATGGATCCAAACCGCGACTTCGCCGGAAAAGTTCTGTCCTCGATGCAAGACGAGTACTCCTTTTTCACCAGTGATATGCAGCAATTGGTGGAGTGGGCTATACGTGATGATCCATTGTAAGTCCATCGTTATCTTTCAAAAACACACTTCTAATATTTCAATAGGCAAGGAGTAGGTGTCATTGCAGTCATTGAGCGCAAACTCGTTGATATCGAAGAATCCAACCAAGAATTCCTCGCACGGTCCTTGCAAAAGATACACAGTGGCCTTGCGGGACTCTTCGTCAAATTTTTGGACGAGCAGATACGAGCCATTGAGGACACCAAAGTCAAAATCAAGAGGCGCAAGGGAGTTATCGGTTTCATCCGCATATTCCCGCTTTTCTCTGCAATTATTGAGAATATGCTTGTGTCTGCCGACGACCTTGACATTCGCGAGACTGTTAACAACGCGTACAACCGGATTAACAAGACAATGTTTGAAAGTCTCAAGGTTATTGCTCGTGACAACACGGGAATTATGGAGACTGGAGCAGGGTCGGAGAACAAGGAAGAGCTTAATCACCAGATTCTTCTCATCGAGAACATGAACCATTATCTGGAAGAGGTGGACACACGGAGGAATCATGTGCTGGGAGACTGGAAAGAAAAGGCAGGTCAGGAGTTTGATGAGCATCTTGGGAAATACGTTACGGCAGTCATGTCACGTCCTCTCAAGCAACTTCTCCTGTTCCTCGACACAATCGAAACGACCATCCTTACCCTGCCGCAGGGCAGTCCTCCGTCCACAATCGCCCAGAATTCACGGCAAAGCAGGATTGCATTCCAGCAGGTACTTGCAGAACACGACTCAAAGTATATACGGAACGGTATAGTGGCGCTGAAGAAGCGCGTGGAGAAGCATTTTGGCGATGCGGACGACCCAGGTTTGTCCCGGGCACTGGTTGCAAAGGTCCTAGAGGCTTGCGAGAACTACTTTGAAGATGTGGAGAATAGAGTACGGGCTATTAGCACAGATGTCTACGATGGGGTTCCTGCGGTCGAATGGACGAAAAACGATATCAGTTCGACATTTAGATAGAGGTCGAGCCTATTTTTGGGGGAAGTACGAGTATGTGTGGGGGATTGGATGGGTTATAATGTTGTGCTTGAACGAACAGCCCGCGGCTATTGTTGCACTGTATTTTACCTGTACCGCACCGGGAGATGGACAATGTAATAATGAGTGAAACGTTATCATCTGAAAGCTTTGTAGACATGCTGGGACATGAATAATCTGCAGCGAAATCAGTTAACAGGAGCAGACACCTCAGTCGAAGCCTCTAACTATTGCGGCTAGAGCAAGGTCGTTCTTCTCTGTCTCCAAACTACTTAACAACCATGAGGCTCAATTTCACAATATATTGAGGTAAAGAGTGATATCAATTGTTGAGCTCATCTTTCAGATTGGATCTTGGTGGAGATCTAATCTTTTACCCCGCGATCATCACAGCTATTCCTTCCCCACATATAGCTCTGGTAGCGTCAGTCACTCTTATCTTATCTGACCTATATTTGAGTTACGCGCCGCGACTTCGCGTTCAGTCACTGAAAAAGATCAATCAACGATCAAGAAACCACCATGGCGCCCACTAATGAAGAGTTGTTTGATGAAGATGATGCCCCTCTCATCAATCCATACGAGGTTCTCGGAATCGAGAAAACTGCAACGGCCAATGAAGTCAAATCCGCATACCGCAAAGCAGCGCTGAAGAACCATCCAGGTCCGTGTCATGGTGCATTTCAAGAATCTTATTTCCTTGACACTTTGAATAACCACTGCACACAATTTCATCACCGCATATACTAACACTACATCTAGACAAAGTCCCAGCCTCAGAGAAAGAGTCCGCAACCAAAACCTTCCAAACCATCGCGTTCGCCTACGCCGTACTCTCCTCAACAACGCGACGTGCTCACTACGACCGCACTGGTTCTACCTCCGAAGCCATATCGTCATCCGACGACTTCTCCTGGTCTTCTTTCTACCGCGCACAGTACGAAGATGTCGTCTCGGACGCGGCTATCGAAGCCTTCGCTGCGAAATACAAGAATTCACAAGAGGAGAAGGACGATGTGCTTGCGGCATACGAGAAGGGAAAGGGCGATATGGATGTGGTCTATGAGATGGTTATGCTGAGCGACGTGGTGGTAGATGACAAGAGGTTCAGGGAGATCATCAATACTGCTATACAAGAGCAGAAAGTCGAAGCATACACCAAATTTACGAAGGAATCCGAGAGCTCGAAGCGGAAACGCACCAAGGCAGCCAAAGACGAAGCAAACGAGGCGATGGAATATGCAGAGGAGCTGGGGATCAAGGATAAGCTGTTTGGTGGGAAGAAATCCAAGAAGGACGATGGACAGGATGGATTGAAGGCGCTGATTATGAAGAGGCAGCAGGATCGTCAGGAGCAGGGGGACGGGTTTTTGGATAGGTTGGCAGCGAAATATGCGGAGCCGGAGAAGAAGAAGAGGGGTGGGAAGGGGAAGAAGAATAAGCTAGAAGCGGATGAGGGGCCGACCGAGGAAGAATTTCGAAAGGCCTCAGCGCGGTTGGGGGGGAAGACGCGAGGCAAGGCGGCCAGGATTGCTCCTGAGGAGGCGGATGATGGTGATAAGCATACTGAAGGGAGGAGGTCGAAAAGGGTAAAACGATGATGGCACTGGCTAGAGGACTTTGTTGTCATGCGGGAGGTGTGGCGGTGCATTATAGGGCGGCGTTAAGTAGCGTTGAGGGAATTGGCATTGACAGGCAAGGCATGGGAGGAGGACTCGAAGCTATCTGAGACGGCTAAACCCCTCAGTGAATACTAAAGAGCTTTGCAGGGCCTAAGACTCGAGCTCAGGATAGGGACCTAATTATTACATTGGCCCAAAATTGAGTCACCGGCGGCGGTGTTTGTATGTGAATGTGATAGGCCCTCTTAAAACTTTCCCTACGTATAATCAACAGCAGCTGGGAACATCGACTTCAACTACATGGAGTATATACATGCATCTTGGCACACAAGTGGCGCAGAGGCTAACACAGTTATCTCATAGCAGCATATTCTACCGTGTCTGCGCGGTTTGTCCCTTTGAACAGTGACGTGTATCACTGTTGATACCACGCAACAAATGGTGCTGCGCCACTCTTTCTCATATTGAGCGGGAGTGGTTGATTATGGATCACAGCGGTCCAGTGCAGTCCAGTGCTTCCAGTGCATGGCGTTAGCACTGAGTTTGCATGTGGTGATCCAATCTCATCAATGAAAAGCTTCTTGGCAGCGCAATATTGAGTTCAGCTCAACCTTAGACTGGAGTACGCCAAGAATGTCAAGAAGGGACAAGCAGTTGCTGCCGTCTATACTTGCACGTATGTCTGGTAGATATGTTTTGCGATGAGGCACTGTCTATCGTATCGTAGTAAATATAGAGTTATGGTCGGTATAACAGTATAGCTTAGAGAAGAGTGAGAAGAGTGAGAAGACTTTTTTTCCATTCCAATAACAAAGTAAAGAGAGCTTGCTGTTGAAGGGTACAACTGATCTCACTGTGAGGTACATACATATTGCATGTACCTTTCATCATTTTAACGTACGATACGAAGTAGCACCGGCGCGGATCGGGGACCACAGTGGTTCCACAGCCAATAACCATCCCCCAATTCTCTTTGCCCAGGGCTCTCCTCTAGCTATAGTGCTCTAGTGCTTGCTGTGGGTGGACTTCCTATTGACCACCTTGGGATCATCATTCGGACACAGACACCTTGAGAGAGCAAACTTGAACCACCACCTATTCGACTTCCTTGCCCTGCGCCCACAACCTCTGAACATCCATACACTCACCCTAATACTCCCACAAATCACAGATCTTCACAAAAGAAATCCCCAGCCTCTCTCTTTCCCAGCTCGAGAGCTCACTCTCTACGCGCACGCAATAATAATACATAGCTATCCGCCCGCACAGCACCAGACACACGAAGAATCTGCCCAGATCTGCGACTACCGACACGTCCTCTTCTCGACTTAATCGCTCAGTTTATCTGATCCTAGCCACTTGTCAATATTCGACTTCACCCGTTTCAGACACGCACGGCAGTTAGTTGACATGACCACAGCACTAGCTGTCACCCCGCATTACGCTTGAACCTTGGCCGCAATATGAAGCATCTCGAACACTATCAATCACGATTCCGAAAGTTCATAAATAGATAGCATTACCCCGCAGACAGGAGTTGCATTTGGCTCGTCTGTCTGAGAAATAGTTACAAGGCGCGCATACACGCCAGCGCTCGTCTTTCCCCGAAAGAAATATAAAAGGACCCGGTTGTCTCATATTCAAAAAGAAGCTTCAGCTATGGCGGGCCGACCAACCATGTCCATGGAGGCGGCTCTGGATGAGGAGAGATTGGACGTCTTGGAGCTCCTGCAAGGGCTATCGAATAACCCCCCGAGACAGCCAAGAGGACCTAGTAGCCCTATGGGACCAGGACCAGCACCCCTCGGCCGGTCATCGTCGCCATACAATGCTCACCGTTCGCCGGTGAGGAGCATGCTAGACGTAGTGGAAGACCCCCGGCCGCGACATTCATCGATAGCGGGCACGAGTAGTAGCGGCGTCACACCAATTCGCAGCATGCTCGATATTGCCCCCCCCGCACCTCAAATCTCCAAGAGTGCAAGTACCTCTCCAACAGATAGCTTCTCTTCATTCACTCTACCCCCAAAAGGGCTTGCGGAAATTCCGCCGCACCAGCCCCAAGGCCGATACAAGGGCGATGTCACGAATAGCTACCAGTTTTCGGGTTATCTGAAGAGCAACCCAGGCGCGCCGCTAGCCCCAAGAAGAAATACATTGGCTGGCAAGAAGGCGGTGCCTGCTCCCTTGCCTGAGGGTGTACGAGTCGACTTACCTGGATACGGTGCCAGGGATAGAGTGCATGCTGTGGGTACAACAGGCATAGGGTCAAGCAACAAGTCTAGATCGCCACATAACCGCCACAGCTTGCGCTCAAGTTCCCCTGCTCTTGGACCTCCTTCCTCGTCCATGCTGGTGATGGATAGCGGCGCTGTTGTTGATAAGGACAGTGCGTATAGGCGCCTGTCTGATGCCAACTTGGCTCGCGCAGGTGGAAGCTTCTCGGCCCTTACAAACAAGGTCCGAAGAAGAACAGATAGCAATGATAAAAGGGACCAGCGACTGCAGAAAGATTACACGTTTACTGGCGCTGAGGATGCCGTCGAAAGTAGCGACGAGGCTAGCACGGACGAAGACGGTCCCAGGGGGAGGAGGAGGAGTGAGAAACGAGCTAGTAAAGTCGACGATCATCCTGAATCCAAGACTATCGGTATGGGTCGAGCACAGGGGCAAAGGACAGCTCGGAGTCTAATGGCTGCAGCAGAAGAAGAAAGGCAGATGATCGAAGACAAGCAACAATACAAAGTCAGATCACTGCTAGAGCCAGAGATCACCATTACGGGGCCAGGTGGTGATCGACTCAAGGGAGCAGCGAAGCCAGGAGTTCATCCAACGAACGCGTTTGATCATGAAGGCGGCTCAGGGCTAAACACCCCTCATGATTCCGACACGGAGCAGGAAATCTCTGACATAAGGCGTGCTCAGAGGCTGGCGATAAATCTCACTCCTATCACATCAACACCAGAAACACAGAGAAGCGTTAGGACTCTGTTCCGTGGGGATTTTAATCAGATGCAAAAGGAAGCCGAGGAGCATCAGCGACGCGTGAGGAAATACTTGGTCGCGACCGATCTTTCGGAGGAAGCTGCTCATGCTCTTGAGTGGACAGTGGGAACTGTTCTGCGTGATGGAGATACTCTCCTCGCCATTTATTGCGTGGATGAGGAGACAGGAATCACCCCTGATACTGGCATCGGGTCAGCCGATACAGCGACAATGGAGAAACAAGCTGCCTCCATCGCGTCTGCGACCCACGCTATACCTCCCTCTAGTATTTCGAGTTTCTCTACGATGTCCTCTCACTCTCACATCCCATCTCCGTTGGGTACGCCACGGACTGGTGTATCTGCCTCGCCTATGAGCCGCGATCGACCTCGCACTGAGCAGGAGCGCCACCGCGCTGTCGAGAACATCACAGAGCGAGTTTCGAAGCTGTTGCGGAAGACGAAGTTGCAAGTACGCGTTGTTATTGAGGTCATCCATTGCAAGAGTCCGAAGCATTTGATTTGCGAGGTGATTGATTATTTCAACCCGACATTGGTTATTCTGGGAAGCAGGGGCAGAAGTGCGCTTAAAGGGTATGTAAATCCATCCCCACTATTTTATGGATGAGGAAACTAACAGATCAGTGTCATCCTGGGATCTTTCTCAAACTATCTTGTTACGAAATCTTCTGTGCCTGTCATGGTCGCTCGGAAACGCCTTCGGAAGCATACCAAGTATAAACGGTCCAGCGTACGGCTTGCTAACAACCTTACTGGGGTTAGTGGCAAGACACTGGCAAGTGCAAAGATTGATTGAGGCATCGCTACTGGGGAACCGAATTGCACAACCTGATGACCGGCAGAAACGAATGGGAAACTTTGCGCGGGGTGTCGGTCCTTGCTGTCTACACGCATGTGTACTGATAGCTAACGGAGCCGCGGGTGGGTGGCAATCTCTGGGAGGCTAGGTAGCACAAAGCCCTGACGTGAGGTGCTCGGCCTATTATAATAATATTTATCAAAGTACTCCCTATTCTGAATTTCACGGAAATTGTGATAGTGACATGCAAACAGGCTTTTGATGAGGACACTTTGAATATGACTAACTAAGAATTCGCAGACCTGAAATGCTGTTCCTCTACAGAAATCAAAACTCGGCCCCCTCGTTTCTAGAAGACACATGCATTCCCCTTTTCCACTTCTCCGCGCCCACACCACCCCGTCTCTCTGCAGCCTCTCTCACTAGCCACTTAAATAGGATGGCAATCAGTCCTATAAGAGCTAATCTGATTATCCGCCCCAAAGTTACTAGTATCCGCAAACCTATTCCCGCACCAATTCTGGCCCCAGGAAGTCCCCGTACACCCCGTCCCCTGATACATACTAAGACAGCATTTGGTCGTGGGATTCGTCGCGGAGTTATCAGAGTACCAGCGCACGGAGGAGATCTTGTTGTTCAGACTGCCGACGCTGTGGCAGGCGGCGCCGGTGCCGCCGGGGCCGCTGGCTGTGATGGAGGGGCCGGCGCCGTCTTTGAGTTGGTAGAAGTAGACGCGCCGGCGGTGGTGGTGGGGGCGAGGGCGAGGGCGGTGGTGGTGAGGAGGAGGGAGAGCTTCATTTTTGTCTATCTCGTGAGGTTAGTTATGAGAAATCTTGATGGAAAAAAATTGGAACACTAACAGATTGTCTACTAAGAGGTCAAGGTAGAGGTAGATCTTTTTTTTAGATGCTGTAGATGTCTAATTCTCATCTAGATCTACGTGCGTTAACATTATATTTATATTCTTCTCAATCCAAATTTGAATCTGAGCTTCACTACAGCGTGTTCTCAAAAAGAGTCTCCATTGGCTAAACGAGCCATATTCATCTTATAAACTCCTTCTATATTCATCGTGATAGCAAAAATAAGCAGTAACTACACATAGCCTGCACGAAGATATCGATAACTTCCTCGGCCTGTCTTATAACCCGATTCCAGGGTCAACGTTGCTCTTGGAGCCTTGGCCAGTCAACGTCTGGGAGGCACGTGCTACGATACTCTGTATGTATTTACCAAGTGCAAGAATAAGCAGTAACTACGCATGGCCCAAAAGAAGATTCATTGATTACTTCCCCAGCTTTCTCGGGTCCTTACATGACCCGATCCGCAGGGTAAGGTTGCTCATGAACTCTTGGCTAGTCAACGCATGGCAAGAACGTGGTATGGAGACCCTATGCCATTCGTTGAAGAATTTCAGATTCGGGTATTACCGATTTAAAGATAACGTTATTGAATTCTGAGAAACGAACTAGAAATGGAGCACTTGTTCCTGGATATAAAGTGGGAGTAGATGTCAGGATGGGGATTGTCCCTGCATCAAAAATCCCATCGGCTCTAGTTGGAAATGATATGCCATGCCTGATGTCGTTTCCTGAACACCTACTATATAAGCCCCTCCTAGATACTATTTGACAGAGCGTGCGGGATGCCCGATTCTCTCGAGTCTACGGTCGTATGTGAGAGTTACTTCCACGGTTAGTACAGTTTTGACTGTAAATACAATTGATGCCTTACATAATAGGCGGCAACGGTATTTCTATGGGAAGACAACCAAGTCACGTGTACATCGTTAGTAAATCTCTGTTTGGCGAAACTAGGGCCAAGCAGATTATACGCTAGCAAGCATCGACTACAAATATCGATATTTCACCAATCCTCTTTCTTTAACTTCACGTTCAGACCTACATTACTTCTTTGCTGTACAACAAAACCGCGACTCCGTTGCAATATGTGTTTCACTTCAGTGAAATACGGCGCGGCTAGCGATCAGCTGTATCAGCTGTAACTAATGTCGCGACACGTGTAGCTTCACACCTTGGTATGTCATCTCAACTTTTACGTTTACGTTGCCTTCACCTGGAAACAATCTTCAAATGATTATTATATACCAAACTAGAGTTTCTGCAGCCTTAGGGACTCGATATCCCAACTGGCGATGCTGATTTATGCATGTCAGAATGATGAAGACTACATTTATTTCATTGTGTTGGAAAACATTTGACGCTCAAGCTCAATGCTAACATACCGTCACAGATTGGCGATCATTCATTGTTCCCAGAGGTCTTCGCATTGGTGGCTCCAGGTGCAGCACAACTCAATATATGGTATGTACAGTTTTTATTTTATATCTCGCTGGACCCAATCGTATGCAATGATGGCACTGTGTTTAACGCAGGAATTACCGACCGATAAGACCTAGTCTTTGTGGAAAAAATGGCTAAAATTCTGAGCTACTTCAAACTCTTCACTTTATTGATGTTGTTTTATCTTGAAACGGTTGCTAACCTCTCAAAAGAAAGGTACGAACTATTCGATCACACTCCACACCCACCTGCAATAGGATGAATCGGCACTGGGCTCCGACAGTCTCGACAAGATCGAGCTGGTTTGTGACAGGAGATGCCTCTTTGCGGCAAGACTTAGAAAACCTCGCCCACTGAACGCAGTCAACAACATACTATTTTACAAATATGTCATGAAGTTTTCATGCTAACACATTCAGTGCTTCATTATCCAATGGCACACTTCAAATTGCGAGCGAGGGATCAATTCATCCCTCCGGCCTGAGATGCCCAGTTGCTCCATGATGTAGGTTGCACGAATTTTTCTTCTTCCACAACCAATACATTTCCTACCTGATGAGCATTTTAGATGACGAGTCTGATCGCGGTTACGCATGTAGACACAAATCAAATTAAACCATTCATGCCTTCTGAATTATTTTATCCCACGTATTGGTGGAAGATGTTTTAAGCAAGTCATGACAAGAAGCTAACACATATCTTAGAGGTTTTACGTAACCATTCATCTCGGGCAACATATGGCCAGAGCATTCGTCCATGTGTATGTATACTCTTATTTCATTCAAGAGATCCAAGCATAGTGATGACTTCGACCGACAAATGACAAGCATATGTCCAAGCTTCACAGCAACGACGAGACTGTCCGAACTGATTGTGCTCATCACGATTCTTTTGCGAAATGATTT
Source organism: Pseudogymnoascus sp. 03VT05 (assembly GCA_001662645.1). Classification (NCBI taxonomy): domain Eukaryota; kingdom Fungi; phylum Ascomycota; class Leotiomycetes; order Thelebolales; family Thelebolaceae; genus Pseudogymnoascus; species Pseudogymnoascus sp. 03VT05. Next base: position 59,786 of record KV459483.1, on the reverse strand, counting down.
CTTGTTGAATGGCTGCTGAGAATCCTGTTTACAGTGACGTCTCTGGTCAAAAATACCACGCAGGAGCCGATTCTGTTTTACGATCTCACCATGTGTGAAAATTTGTAAGTTCCCAACGTCCAAATCTTGCAACTCCAATTGTTTTTTTTTAAATGATGATATAATTATCACGACGGTCAACATAAGCCACTTGTTGGTATTGATGATATCGCCTGTGACAGGGCAATTTAGATCTGATATCTCGACTATTTTATTGTTCCAAGATTTTTCTCATGGAATACATAACTAATAGTTCTCGATAGTGAAAACATGAACATCTGGCATACTGATTATTTTTCATTGAGAACGTGGCCTTGAGCCACGACTTGAAGAAGATCTGAGTTCGAAGAAGGATTAATGGATGGCATGGGAGCGATCAATCTCCGTAGTAAAAAAATTGAAGAAAATCAAACGCGCGCACGTACAACCCTAGGCTATATAGCTGTCTGGTGATGCCAACGTAGACAGAAACCAGTATCGAATCCGGCTCTTCAATCGGAAGGTTGATAACTTTTACGTTATATAGGACGGAACCAGGCGAGCCGTGAGGGGATTGATTACAGTTACTTCTTCGTGTGCCAACTCCAATCATAGCTGAATGATGTTTAAGAACCTAGGGAGACAATCCCATGGTCGACAATGCTGGGGAGAAAGTACAGCAGCAAACTCACGACTTCGGTTTCAAGCTGACATTAATTAATAATTGGTATCACAGTAGCTATCCAGAACATATATCTCGCCCCATCAACCAAGCCTAACCTTCTTCCAGATCCCAATTGACTCCTGTAGATCTTTCGACAATGAGCCGTCCATCGGTTCCACAGAACCATAAACCATAGCCAGCACCAAGCTCGCAAAAGCAAACACCACCAGCTTCTCCTTGAGCATCAAATAATCAGCTTTGCGTATCCCCCCTCCCTCCACCCATCCCTTCCACCCATCAAGTACCTCAGCCAAATCATTCGCAAACGCTGGCTCGGTGAGCATCCTGTGCAGCACGACCTCCATAACCTCCGGAAGCTCCGCCTTCTCAGCAACATGGTTCTGTTCCTTGAGCCAAAGAAGGGTATGTTCCCCAACCAGCTGCGCCTTCCACTGCGGGCTCTGCAGCGCTTCGAGCATCCTCGTTTCCTCGCGCTGTACAGCAAGCCGGCGCCTTTGGTTGCTATCGTCCACAAAGTCCTGGTGTGCCTTGAATTGCCTGTCTCGTACGGCAACGGCGCGTTTATCAGGAGTCATTGAGCTTTCTCGCCGCATTGCAGCCATGCTATCCCGCATTCGGCGCATTTGCAGGTCTCGCTCTTCAGCGGCGGAGTCGCTGTGGTCGGTGTACCATTCGGGCGTTGAGGTTATGGGAACCATACCCAGAAGGACGAGGATGCCGCAGGGGATAATGGGGCTTCGTGAGAATGCTAGGAATGGAGGGGGGATGTGGTAGGACCACAGGACGGTGCTCTTTGTGGTGCTCAGGGCGGTGCTGATGCATGAGAAGTATATGCCGGCGCTCGTAGGCGGCCCCGATGAGGAAGGGCGTAAATGAGATATGGAGAGAGACTCGAAGTCCAAGGTTTCTTCTCTTAAGGCGGCGGTGATGCCACTTGATGTTATGTGGCACCGAACCACGTCAGTATGTGACACCGTATTGCTGTAACTCTTCGTAGTTTCTAATTCCTTAGTATCGTCAGGAATCAAGTCTCCTGATATAGCTTGTGGGAGTTCCGGATCCTACTCGTTTGTCAGTCACTATCTTTGTTCAATAGTATTTCATGGCCACTTACCTCCTGATCAGCAGGCGACTTTGTGGTAGATGACAACCCATCCTCAGTCACACTTCCTTCCCCATTTTGCACATGACTCGCCTTCTCTTGTAGTGCCTTAACTTGTATCCAGTACGGCGGCAACGATATCTTTCCTCTCACAACCCACTGTCGCGACCACCTAACCGCCAAGGAGAGCATTCCATCCGAGTCATCAAATGGAGCAATCGTCAGCACAGCTTCATGGCGATCCGGGGAAAGCATCAAAGGAGTCCCAACCGGGACCCATAACCCAGACGTCCTGAGCATCTGGAACCCCGCAGCATTCGGAACAGCTCCTAGGTCAAGCAGATAGCTCAGCAGGTCCTCGAAGTTGATTTCAGCCTGTGGTTGACGCAGTTGATCTGAATATTCGATTCGCTGGGTCTTAATGCCAATGGCATGCATCTTCCAGTTGAATATCGTCCAGCTGCCGCCAGGGACAAGGCTAGGGTGTTCGTAGACATTCCAGTACTCCTCCGTGTCGTACTGGCGGTTCAGGGGCGCAATACTGAAGCGCGCAAGCTCGCATTCAATGACATGATTCACCACGTCGCCTCTTGTTATGCCCACTAGACGGGACTTTCGTAGTAGCCGTCTAACCTTGGATAATGTTGCTAGCGTTATCACGGTGTTGTACAGGATAGGGGCGACACCGAGGACGGCGAGGGGGACACCGACGTAGGTGATGATATCGGAAGCAGAGGAATTGCCAGACATGGTTCGCGATCAGTCATGGCACTTGGGAAATGGGTATAGAGCAATCATTATGGATATCTATGATCGTTTCTTCAAAATGAGCGCGGGCCATCTACACACACAGCCTCGCGGTCAGCCTCAACCACCCTGGTAGTTTTTTTTCTAGTTGTGACAAAAATCAAATCCTAGCGATAATCAATGGTCGCTACGACAGGACATGACAGCGCTATCGGCAGCGCGGCATGATGCCCAGAGAGGGTGCAACGTCAACATTCAATAGTGGATTTCTAACCCCGCGTTTACCAATACTATAGTAATTCCCCACCGCCTATCCCCTCGCTTTAGCACCTATTACACCCTCAATAAAATGCCTCTACAACATTTACATACTATGTTATCAGCAAGTAATAGGTCCATATAACGAAGCTTTTGTTGTCAGGTACGCTTACGAGATTCTTCTCCTTAAAATAACTCCCATTGGGCCGCCGTCCTGGCCATTTTGAGCTCCCTGATAAGGTTCTGACGATCATAGTAGCCACCTTTAGCTCTGGAACGGCCATTGAGGCCTTATCCGCAAATTTGAGTAACGAGGCGCCACTGGGACGGGACAATATTCAAAATGGCGGCAAATATCAGCATTTCGGCGATTGCCTTAGTAGTCGTCTTCCTCTTTGGCATATATAAATTTATTGTCTATCCCGCTGTCATATCACCGCTCGCCAAGATCTCAAACGCCCACTGGAGTGCGCCATTTTCCCCCCTTTGGATCCTTTCGGTTCGGTGGAGGTGGACGGAGAATCATACTGTTCGCGCCGCTCATTTAAAGCTTGGACCTGTGGTGAGGTTGGGGCCAAACGAAATTAGTGTTGGCACCATCGATGGAGGCGTCAAGACTATTTTTGGTGGTGGTTTTGAGAAGGGAGATTGGTATGCTGTGTTCGACAATTATGGGTATGGAAACCACTGGATGGGATGACATGTGTTTCTAACCATCATGCAGAGTGCAATGCACATTCTCAACGCTTCACGGCCGTCCTCATTCAGCAAGCAAGCGTATGGTGTCTCATACATACTCCAAGTTGGCTTTGCAGACGTCTCCAGCCGTAACCGCACAGGCTCAGAGTATACTATACGAAAGGTTGTTGCCCACCCTCAAAGCCTCTGCGAGTCCATCTCAGAAGCCAAAGGGCATCGATGTCCTGCAGCTTTGGTATGCTTTAAGCATGGATACTATCACGGCTTATCAGTTCGGGCTGCCAAATTCCACGGATTTCGTTCGTGATACTGACTATCGATCCCACTGGCTGGAGTTATATCTGAGCCGGAAACCCTACGTATACTATCCGCAAGAGATTCCTCGTTTGACTTCATTCCTAAGCAAGATTGGCTTTCGGCTTATTCCTAGATGGGTAGACGATGCGAATGATGAGATTGAGGCTTGGGGATTAAAAATGTGCACTGCCGCCACGGCTTCCAGCAATAAACACTCGTCGTATTCTGATAAACCCGCCGAAGAACCTGTGGTTGTCAGGGCCATGCTCAAGGGCATCCAGAAGGAAAGCAATAAGGAGCAGTCGATTCTCTCTTGCCGTATTTCTAATAGCACGGAGCTCATGGTCGCTACAGAGATGCTGGATAATCTTGCAGCGGGTCATGAGACGTCGGGAATCACCCTTACTTATGTAACATGGCATCTATCCCAAGATCTCGAGCTACAAAAGGCTCTCAGGGCAGAACTTCTTACGCTAGACCCTCCTTTGAAATATTCACCAGAACAGATCAAGGAAGGATCCCCGCTACCAGATCTCCCTAACTTGAAGACCCTCGACTCTTTACCACTTCTCCACGCAGTTCTCAGCGAGACTTTACGACTCAACGCCGCAATTCCCGGTTCCAGTCCTCGCGTGACGCCTTATCCCTCCTGCAACCTGGTTGGTTATGAAGTTCCAGGCGGTGTCAGGGTCTGCTCCAGTGCCTGGACTCTGCATCGCAATGCAGATGTCTATAGCCGGCCAGAGGTGTGGGATCATACTCGCTGGCTGGACGGAGGTGGGAAGTCGGGAGAGGAGACGAAGGAAAGAGATAAGTGGTTCTGGCCTTTCTCGAGCGGCGGCAGGATGTGCATTGGGAACAATTTTGCTATGCTTCGTAGGTCTTCCCCTGTTTTTGGATACCCCGTTTACTAACACCGGTCGCCAGAAATGAAACTTGCTATTGCAACAACGTACACGAACTTCACATCTCACATCGTTTGTGATGATGGGATTGAGCAGGAAGACGGTTATACAGCTTCGCCGAAGGGCAATAAATTGATATTGCGGTTTGGGGATGTAGAGGAGTAAATATATTTATAGTTTAAATAACTCAAATATATTTTCTTTCAGAAGCGCCCTTTTTATTACCTATCGTTCCATGTTAGATTAATATAATTTATTGACCAAGACAAAAATATAACTTAATAATACCTCTGTAGAAATATCGGATTATTCCTACAAATATGAATAATATCTCAACACATGACTACAACATAGACGCAACGGAGACAAAGCAGTCTGCGGTTGCTGAAATAAACTCGCGGACTTGCATAGGCTGAACCCCTAAATCTAAAGACAACCCACTAGAAGAGGTATAGATATATACAATTCCAGATCCATAAGCAGCGCCAATACCGATGAATGCATTTAATTCGACCCATTCTTGTACTTACCCTCCCGCTTCTCCACATACGCCACCAAAGCCTCAATCGTCACAACCGTGAGTCCCCATTTCTTCCCAAACGCCAAGCACCCCTCCGTCCTCATCATCCCCGGCTCCTTCCTCAGCGCCTTCCCCTCCACCACCTCCCCATCCTCCACCAGCTCACAGCAAATACCCACCAACTGCTTCCCCGCCAACCGACAGAACTCCACCGTAGCCTCCGTATGCCCCGGGCGCTGCCTCACCAACCCCTCCCTCGCCTGCAGCGGGAACACATGACCCGGCCGCCTGAAATCCTCCTTCTTCGCGCCCTTGGAACCGAGCATGCGGCATGTCAGCGCGCGGTCCTGCGCGCTGATACCGGTCGTTGTGGTGGGGTGGTTCGCGTCGATAGAGAGCGTGTAGGCCGTGCTCTTGGGGTCTTCGTTGTTCACCACCATCTGGGGGAGTCCGAGGTCGACGCACAGCTCTGGGACGAGGGGTGCGCAGATGAGTCCCGAGGAGTAGCGGACCATGAAGGCCATCTGCTCTGGGGTTACGTCCTCGGCGGCGATGATGAGATCGCCCTCATTCTCGCGTCCGGGGTCGTCGAGGACGACTACGAATTCGCCATTTTCTGTCACTTTTTGTTAGTCCGAGGTTCACTTTGGGGTATTTCCAGACCCTCGATTGCGGGAATGCGGGGTAATTGGGAAAAAAGTTGAGACTCACTGAATGCTGCGATGGCGTCTTCTATTGAGTCGAACTGGTCCGCCCCTCCTGCTACTGCGACTGATGAAGGCATTCTGTGTATTTGTAGTGTACAATCGTTCCACAGCGTTCCGGTCGGTTTCCCCAAATTGTGTGGGTAACTTAATAAGCGGACGATCCGGAGGGGTCTATTGGAATATATAGACGAAGTAGACCAAGTTGTCCCAACACAAGGCGAATTGGGGGTTTTATGTGGTTGGAAATGGGGTAAAGATGAGTGAACAAGTTGCTGAATAAGTCAAGGAAAGAAAGCAACTGCGGTTATGTTATCTTTACAAAGCCGACGCTCGGTGTTCGGTCATCACAAGCTCGGGTCGTGACTCAAGGTAGTGCCGTTGCTTCCACTCTGCCAGGCCGGAAAATACATCGGTCCGTCTCCGAGGTTCCGCCCATCATTTTTGACAGCCTCGCGCCCATTACCCTGCAATGCAATTGAGAGCCGCGCGAAGCTTTGGGAATCTGGGGCACAGCATTGACCGCCATCTACGACCACCAGACGGCGTTATACCCTGCCTTACCATCTGATCTGATCAAGAGAGCGGTATTGGAGATATACCAGCCAGGGTTCACGCAGGGCCTCAGCCGCCCATTGCACAATGCGCCCTTCGACGAGACGCAGCATCGACCTGCTCGTGCGGACTGCCACCCGGACGGCTCGCCAACATCAACATCAACACCGTCACTTTTCACAGACACGGCACTCACCCTCTTCGGTAAACCCAGAAGAGGTATCCCACTTCAATGCTCTCGCCTCGGCATGGTGGGAGCCGCACGGCTCGTCGCGACTCCTCCATCTCATGAACCCGCTCCGCCATGACTTCATCCAGAAGTGCCAGAAGACCTATGGGGCAGCTCCGGTTCACGAACTACGATTCCTCGATATTGGCTGTGGAGGAGGGATATTTGCCGAGTCCGCGGCACGATTACCTTCGACAAAGTCTGTGACTGCGATTGACCCGACGCCTGGGGTGCTCGCTATTGCTGAGGCACATAAGAAGTGCGACCCTTCGCTGAGCAACAAGCTTACATATCTCAATACCTCTCTTGAAGAGCTACCTGTGGGCGAGATGTACGATGTCGTCAGTGTATTCGAAGTAATCGAGCATATCACGACGCCCGCCACGTTCCTGGACGAGGTAGAGAAGCATGTGAGACCGGGCGGGTGGCTGGTGATGAGCACGATAGCGAGGACATGGATGAGCTGGTTCACGACGAATTTGGTGGCCGAGGATATACTGGGGATTGTACCGAAGGGGACACACGACTGGGAGAAATACATCAATGTGGACGAGCTGGAGAAGTACTTTGCGACGAAGGGCGGATGGAGCAAGGCGGTGGTGCAGGGGGTGGTGTATGTTCCGGGCGTGGGATGGAAGGAGGTCGAGGGGAGTGAGAAGATAGGGAATTACTTCCTCGGTGTCAGGAAAGACACCGTTGCTTGAGGCTGTTGTGGGTGGTGGTGAAAAGGGATATGTACGAGTACGGACACATTGGGCAACATTGGGCGCGAGGCGTGACTGGATACGGGAACTTCCAACCCGCCATGGGGAGCATTGCAGCGGGAAAAGGAGTCGAGCATAGGAGCGTGTAGTAGCATTAGCAGCAGATTATTTCCCTGAATAAGGTATGTTCTCCATGTTCTCCGTGTACATGAATACACATGAATACACATGAATACCGTAATAGACGGGAAGTGCTTGGCAGCGCGCAATCCTCAGAACAATACCATGGTAGTACATCCGGTACAGAAAGCCTCGGGCAGCAGAAGGATCCACCCCTGGGCTTCTAGAAGGAATTTTTTCCATCGTCGCACTCTCCGGCAGGGGCAGCCTTGCATGACTCCTTGTTCGGAAGTATGGGAAGTATGGGAAGTATACCATGTTACCACCATGTTACTATGTATGGGTAATCAGCGGAAATTGAGCACAGGGCGGGGGGCGAGCGGACCCCCCAAAGAGGCTACTCTCCCCCTGCCAGGCTGATGGAAGGATGGAAGGGAGGGAAAGTTTGTTTCGAAGACGCGTTGTGCATCACGCTTGAGTACTCTATTCGGAGGAACCTTGCAGAAAGTCTGCTCCTGGCATTTCGGCGAAGGTTGTTGTTGTTGTTGTTGTTGTTGTTTGTGTCACTGTCACTTTCTTCTGAAGTACACATGAAGTTAGTTGCACTTCTGCTGCAAGTATGTTGATGGTGTCTTGATGCAGGATCCACAAGGACTCACAGCACGCACAGGACTCAGTCGGGGAAGTGAGAAGGCCTAACGCGTCGGTCCGTCCGTGTTGCTCTCATGAAACGACGAGCCATGTTGAACAATAATGCGGGGAATGGCGCAGGCGCAGCACGAGTTCGGCGTCGAGGAGTAGTGGGTGAGTAGTAGTGGGTGAGTAGTAGTGGAGGAGGTAGTAGTAGAGGATTACCACTCAGAATCACACAGAACCACAATGTGGTACTCTCATCAGGGAAGATCCTCTTGGAGGGAGGACCTTTGTTGATTTCAGCTCGCCCAATTTCCGCAACCTGGCAACCTGGCAACCTGGTCCCCGCACGACCCTCGAGGAAGACACCCCTACCCCTGGCCGGGTGTTATCCTTCCAGAAGAAATGGAAGGTGGCCAAGTCCGGTCGATCAGGCCGGGCGGTTTTTTCGCACTGATCACCGTGTGGTGGTGTGTGTGTGTGGGTGTGTGGGTGTCCTGAGTAGTAAAGTAAGTTCCCCTTTACCTACTATACTTACTAAACTACACTTCGTATATAGTGTAGTTTAGTAAGTATAGTAAGTATAGTA
>KV459483.1:12552-50930 GCA_001662645.1 Pseudogymnoascus sp. 03VT05 | reverse complement strand
AGTATAGTAAGTATAGTAAGTATAGTTAGTATAGTTAGTATAGTTAGTATAGTTAGTATAGTTAGTATAGTATATGCGTACTGTAAGGTAGGGGGGCTTGAGACGGGGAAAGACAATCGTTGTCATCGTTTTTTTTGTCAGCTTTGTCTCAATTGTCCCATTAGGAGGCCCGCAGTAAAAAAAAAAAAAACTGTTGGTAATAATAGATAGTTAGTAGTAACACAAATAACACAAATAGCCGTAATGACAATAAATGATGGCTAGAAGGGGGCGTATAGAGTACAGAACACAGAATATAAAATATATGGCATTGAGCGCACTGTAAACTAACTTCAACTTGCGAAACCCCATCCATGAAACAGAGCAATAGAGCATCTGTGCCCTATCGTCGTCGAGACTACTGTTGCCCATACATACCCATAACATAGTACCAAATCTGTACATGCCAACTAACTACACCCAGTAGTATGGAGTAAGTAGCCGTAAAGTACTAGGAAAAGTAGTAAAAGTAGTAAAAGTAATAGGAAAGTAAAGTAAAGTACAGTAAAAGTAAAGTAAAGTAAAAGTAAAGTACAGTAAAAGTAAAGTAAAGTAAAAGTAAAGTACAGTAAAAGTAAAGTTACTTTTGCCCAGTTAGCGTACTCGGTAGCTCCCTCCCTTGATCAATCACTTTCGAACTCGCTCCCCTTCCCCATTAACCACCAAGTAACTAATTATTATTATACCAACCAACCGCCAACCAAAACACTCAAACACCCAGCGCCCAAAAAAAGCCACAGAGACAGAGACATGGAAAGAGACACTCACTTATTATAATACCGCCCTACTGTCTTGTCTGACCCTCCTCCCCCCGTCCTGTCCTGTACTTGTTTAGTACCAGAAAAGGAGCACGCGGTTTTATCGTCGTCCCAAGCCAGTCTCCCCCTCTCCCGAAACATCTACACGCCAGGCAAAAACTCGCATGCGACTCTTACTTCTTTCCATCTCCCCCTTTGTTATTATCACCAAAATCACCACGACTTCACGCATTCCCACCATATAATACTGTATTGATTACACGGCGCATACTCCGCCTAACCCTCAGTCCCGCGCCAAATCTGGCATCCACCCTGTCGCGCGAATTCAAAAGGTTAGCTGCAACTACCCAGGTGCGACTCCCGCGTCTACCAAAATCTACTTTACTTTCTCGCCGAATTCTTGCCGGTCCCTGTTCACTCTTTTGAGTCCTTACGCCATCTCGACTTTATTCGCAAGGAAGAGCCTAGTTGCTAATTACCCTTTTGCAGATAATACCGCCAGGCCTACTACATCCGTTTGACAACCCGATTTTCGAATTTCTCGTGTCCCGACGTATTCACTCGCCATCCCAAAAACATAGCGGTGTATGCACCAACAGCAACCTACCTTTCTCACCGCGAGACCCTTGATCGCCATATCTGTTTGAACTGCTTCCCGAAACATATCCATAGTCTCACGGCAACCGCCCACGGTCGTGCTTGACCAGACGAACCCCTGATCCGAGCGCGGGATTGCCTCAGCGCGGGATTGCCTCAGCGAGGCCTCTCTATAAATCCCCGCCTCAAGTACATAAGGTGGAGGCAACACGATGTCGAACATAAACCAGAACCAGAACCCAGGCGCGAATGGTGGCGCGAGTATGGATATCACGAACATCCTCAACACCAAAGGAGGTGCTGCGGCTGCTGCTGCAGCAGCAGGAGCTTCACCATCCGACCACACATTCCACCAACAATTAATGCATGCTGCAGGCGGCCAAGCAAACTCGGAGACGGCCTCTGAACGCGGCGGATCTCCTCATGGATCAGAACATTCGTCTCGTTATTCAGGGCCCCCGTCCATGGGACACATGAATGGCATGGGCAACGGCATGCGATATCCATCCCCGACAGCGATGCAAAGCCCACTACCGATGCAAGCAGGATTCCGCAATGATGGCTATGATGGCAGCGCCCCTCAACACCAAGAAATCCCGCGATCAACAGGAAGACTACCGCCCGGACATGGTGTAACGCAACAAAAGGCCTTCCCGTGTAGTGTATGCCAAAAAGGCTTTGCTCGTAGAAGTGATCTTGCTCGTCATGGTACGTAAAATGCACAATCATGCCGGTCCCTTTGGCCACTAACATGTTACATAGAGCGCATTCACAGCGGGATAAGGCCTCACGTCTGCGACTATCCGAATTGCGGCAAACAGTTCATCCAGCGATCTGCGCTCACGGTGCATGCGAGAGTTCATACTGGCGAGAAGCCTCACATGTGTGAGAGATGTGGGAAGGTATTTGTCACTGTCAATTGTTCATGTTATAGGCACCTACTAACTCTACCTAGCGTTTCAGCGATTCCAGTTCGTTAGCCAGACACCGAAGGATACACTCTGGAAAGAGGCCATACAAATGCCCTTACGCAGATTGCCAAAAGACGTTTACGAGGCGCACGACTCTTACACGTCATCAGAACCACCACACTGGCACGGTTGAGGAAGCAGCTGCGGCTACAGCAGCCGCACTGGCCTCCCGCGCTGGCAGCAACCGATCAGGGCGTGGTCCGCGCTCTGATGGTGAGCAGTACTCCGCTACTGGATCACCAATGTCCACTCCATCGCCTGGTCAACGTACCCACTCGATGTCCCCCAATGCCGAGCTTGCCCCCATGAATGGCATGCAGCGCCACATGGGTGACTATCCTTATATGAACAACAGCTCATTACCTGTGCACCTCCGCAATGACTATGCCCAGCACATCCCCATGCAAAACGCACCACTACCCCAGAAGCAATCTCAGTACCCCAATAGCCAACGTCCAACATCCCACCCCACTGGCTACGGACCCCCGCAGATCTTGGAGCCCCCAGCGCACCCTCAGTCTGCAGGAAGTGCGAGTGGCGGGAGCCCGCATATGAGCAATGCAGGGTGGCATTCACCCAGCAACATGCCCAGCCCAACCAGCCAGAGCAATGGGTATGTGTATCCTGACCCAGACCCCTATGGAAGCGGGGGCATGGGCCACATGTACTATCCGAATTCGAATATCCGCCGCCCGCAAAGCACCGAGCCCGATAGCTACGAGACCAAGCCGCGGTTGAACGAGCTCTGGACTGCAGCACAGTAATAAGGTGTCGGCGATGTGGAGAGCGAGGAGTCTAATTTATCAAGGCGTCGGGCTGCGGAACTTTTAATGTGGGGAGGAAGGAACTGTTTGATTGAGGATGGGTGTAAATTGGACAAAGGGCTATAAAGGAAGGGCCTGTGCGAGCGGTTTGTTTTTACTGTACTGTACGACTGATATCCTACTCATAGCTGATCAGCATATGCGTCATATGAATTTTCTGTGTTTTAACTAGATACTTGTTCGCTTATAGAACATGCTTGTTTTTTTTTTGTCTATTATATCATCACGAACTTGCTTATTTAGTTGCCTAGAAGAGGCAATGCAAACATCAACTCTATCCCATACTTCATGAACTTCTTTGTCTTATGTGCACATTACTGTGTTTAGCTTTGAAATGTGTTTTGACACAGCTAGCTGTTTGACAGGCATCTATTCATAGTTTTTAAAATACAGTCCTATTCTAGGAGCTATTTTTGTGCTCTATCTACCCTGCATCCGCCCCAACAATTCGCGTCCTCGGCCGTCATCACACAAGGAGATAATGTTGCGCATCTTCTTTGGGGTTCGAAGATTCCGGTTCGCCTTGGCTCAAATACTCCTCAAATTACGAGAGAATATTCAGCTAGCCTTGTGAATATCAATGACCTTCTGCACCTCATCGTAGCTGCCCATAAAGATACCAGATCTGTCGTGGATATGCTCCGGTACGATCTCCATCATACGTTGCATCTTGCTGTTCACCGCTTGTCCACCAGCTGCGAAACAATTAGTACACATCTCAATCGGCTCTGGGGGAGAATAGAATAGAGAGAGACATACCATTCTCAAAGACCATGGCCATAGGCGCGCACTCGTACAGAATCCTCAGCTTTCCCTTGGGGCTCTTCTTATCCGCAGGGTACGCAAAGATTCCACCGTAAAGCAGCGTCCTGTACGCGTCCGCAACCATAGATCCGATGTATCTTGCGCTGTATGGCTTGCCACCCTCCTCCTTAGGGTACTTCAAGCTATCGAAATATTGCTTGACCGGCTCCTCCCAGTACAAGCTGTTCCCCTCGTTGACCGAGTAGATGGAACGCTTCTTTGGCACCTTCATGTCCGGGTGAGTGAGGATGAACTCGCCAAGCGCATTGTCCATGGTAAACCCATTAACACTGCTTCCCTTCATCGTAATGACCAACTGCGCCGAAGCACCATACATAGTGAACCCCGCCGCCACCAGCTCGCTCCCCGGCTTCAGCAGATCCTCCTTCGTCACCTTCCCGCCCGACACCGACTCCTCGAGCTTATAGATCCCGAAAATCGTACCAACTGATACACCAGCATCCAAGTTGCTGCTGCCGTCGATCGGGTCGCATGCTACGGCGTAGCGCGCGCCAGGGTGTTCGGGGAAGAAGATGGCTTCCTCCTCTTCTTCGGAGACGAGAACCGCGCACTTGCCCGAGGAGCGCATGGCGGCGATGAAGAGCTCATTGCCGATGACGTCGAGTTTCTTCTGGTCGTCGCCGGTGGTGTTGGAGGAGCCGGCGAGACCGGTGAGGTTGATGAGGGTGGCACGGCGGATGTAGTAGGCGATGGATTTGAAGGAGAATTGGAGGGCGTGGCAGAGGAGACTGTTGAGCTTGTTAGAGTAGGCCAGGGGGAGAATTCTCTTGAAATAGGGCTGGGGACGTACGTGAAGTCTCCAGTGGCTTCGGCATGCTTTACTTGCTCCTCGGTGAGGAAGCGGGTAAGCGTCACGATATCAGTGTTAATCTTCTCTGTTGATCCATTGTCTGCCATGATTGCGGTTTGAGTATTTCTACTTATCGCGTGGTGAATTCGAGGTGATTCTGAAGCTTTAAAAAAGATGAGTGACGGAGAGAGTAGGAAAGAGGGTCTAGAGGGAGGAGGCAGGAGGGGGACGGGCAAAATGGAGACCAATGCTGCCCCGCGCCCTCACGTGCACCGTTTGATACTTGGCCGGGTGCGGGGCTCGGGTTGATGCGGAGAATTCCTGTGGAACTGTGAAGGTACTCGCAGATGGGTCAGTGTGATCAGTGGTTCTCGGCCTTGAGGGGATAGCTGTGTCGGTGGCTATTGGTACGAAGATGCGACGGAGAATTCGTAGACCATATGGGCCGCTTTTGGTGGCTGCGCTGGTAAAATTATGTATTTACAAATGGACAAATTCTCACCGGCTTTATTTACAAGCGTTAGTTTTGTATGTACAGACCCTGAGTAGTAACGGATATTATATTGGTTTAGAATAGTACATCATAGTTGCTGTTGTTAGCACAATATACTGTAACTCATCTATCTTGACGTCAGTATTTGTTCCATGTCCTGGGTATGCGTTGGTATGCGCCATGCTCCCATTGGTCATTCGGCTACTACACTACCAATTGCCGGGCCGGGGAAACTCGGATAATTTTTCCGTGTAACACGTGACCAACTTTGCGGGATTCTAAGTGTGACGGATTGCTCTGAGAAGTTTGCTAATGTCATATCATCGTTGAAGCTACTAATGAACTACCTAACGCACTGCAATCTACCATACCCATTCAGACGTCTGAATGTTTCCCCCGGAATATATATATATATATAATATTGACATGTTTCATACAACTGATCGAGCCTTTAATCGCCGAGAATTGTCAGAAAGTGAAGCAACGGCCAGCATGCCATGCCCCTGTCCTGAGAGCACCCGGCTCTCAAGTCACCAAGCCCGATCCTAGGCGCCTCCAAGTCCTGATATTTGTTAGCTTTGCTCTGTGATATTTTAATAAACGTCCAGAGAGATATCATACCAGCTGCAAGCGCCATGTACCATGTACGGCTGGCTCCTCCATCCAACCAAGCATTATCAAAACTTTCTTGTGCAAAGAAGCTATAGCTTTGCTTCGGGTCAATGAGTGCCAAATTAGCAAACAGTATTCCCCTCCACCCTCCTTCAACTTTCTTAGCTCTGTCATCAGAGAAGAATGTATCCCATTCCTCAGAAACAAACTTCTTCGGGCGTGTTAGTGATGAGCTGGGCAACAATGGAATCATGTGGATGCCCTGGATATACTCTGTGTTGGCACCAAAGTACGTAGTGTGATCGATCTTATTCTCAAAGAGAATTCCAGAAACTTTGTTGCCAATGAAATTCTTAGGCTCCACGGTGTTGTCGCTCGTGTACAGGAAGTACTTGGAGATCGAACGGGCGACAACAGAGAGCTGAAGGTTTCCTCTGGCCTCAAGATTGGCATCACCGATTGTTTTACCCCACATCTTCAAGCTGTACGCGAAACAAGCGTCTTCGGAACTGCTCTCCTGGTCTTTGCCATCAGCAGATTCGAAGAGGCCCTTGGCCCAAGAATGACCATTGTACCAGTCGAATCCTCGAGAGACTGGAAAGTAAGGGTCTTCGGTGCTTGCATTGGCGGTATCTCGAACCATCGTGTTGATGTAGTCCTTGTGGCTGGCAAGCCACGCAGGGTCAAGGTAACCAATGTAACTTGCTGCCAAAATAAAGTAGGCAAAGTGGAAATGGTGGTCGTTGTAATAGGTATTTCCGAAGTCCGTTCCAGAATCGCCAGTTACATAACTTGCCGTTGAAACGATGCCACCCCACGCCTCTGATGCCAGTTAGTAAAATGCGAAGGACATGTTAGAAATGTACTTACGCTCGTAAACCAGCGGGTACTTGTTTTTATTGGTAGTCCAAACTTCGAACGCAGCCTTAAGCTTCGTCAGGCCATCTTGAGCCAAAGCTTCGTCCTTCACTAGGTCCTTGGAAG
Organism: Pseudogymnoascus sp. 03VT05; assembly: GCA_001662645.1. Classification (NCBI taxonomy): domain Eukaryota; kingdom Fungi; phylum Ascomycota; class Leotiomycetes; order Thelebolales; family Thelebolaceae; genus Pseudogymnoascus; species Pseudogymnoascus sp. 03VT05. Next base: position 44,037 of record KV459483.1, on the reverse strand, counting down.
CATAGATAATTTGAGCAAACTTGGCAAGCGCCTGCGTAATTTCATGTATTAGCTAGGGGGTCTAAATTCAATTGACTTGTATTGACATACCTTCCCACTGAAGTAGAATGAATCGCCGTTTGATTGAGCGGACATATCCTGCTTCAGGTCGCTGGTCGCAACTTTTTGAATGGTAGAAATTGCTGCTTTCGATAGTCCAGCAATATTTCCAAGAGTTGGGCTCCATGGTGCAAAGCCCATTCCAACGGGCATGCCTGGCTCCTCCATTGTCCACGAGTCGGCCACAACAGCTGTTGCCACCCCCTTGGTTGTAGTCTGCAGCTTTACATCTTTGGCTGCTGCCTCCGTAGTGGATGAGAAGGACTCAACAAGGTGAGGCAACGCAAACATAACCAGGGTGGCATCCTTTACGCCCCCCTTTGAAAAAGACATCGTATATGTTCCGGCAGGGCCCTTAGCAGTACCCGTCAGAGTCGATCCAGTGGCATATGCGCCGGAGGCGGCATCATACACTGCTTCGGCACCTGCAACTGGGCTTTTGGCGATCTGAAGTGTGCCCTGGAATTTGGACGTGGCTTTGATAAGTGCGTTGTTGGCAATGCTAAGCTCAAGAGCCTGCCCAGATGTAGAATGCGCATAAACGAACCATGTGCTTGAATCTTCGAGGACAATGGTGTACTTGGTAACTCCCTCCTTTGGAGCTGTTTTTGCTTGCGTAATCGTCCGGAAGAATACGCCACTCTGAAGGATAGGAGTAGAGTCATTGTAAATCCCGGTAATGAATCCGATTCCCTGGACAAGAGGAAACGTGATCGCCGGCTTGCCTCCCGCGCTTGCTAGAAGATTAACATTCACAGATGAACTGGTGAGAGTGTCCGTGGTGAGAACAGTCGATGGCCCAAGTTCAGCTGCCGACAAGACCACATGTTGGATGCCGGTCGGGTTGACAAAGTATTCAACTGGGTTTGCTTTCGGGTCTGGACCGAATGAGCGTTGGTTGGCTTCGGTATGAGAAACGGAAAGGCCCCAGCTTTTGGAGGAGCCCCCACCCTTCGACCATACCACCGAGTATGGATGCGTCCACGATGCGTGGCTTTGATCGCCGAGGAAAAAGTTGGCGTAAAACTTGTTTGTAGAAAGAGGAGCTTTCTGCGCCGTTATACCCAGACGCTTCACGGGGTGGTCTGGACGCGTGGCTATCACAGATGGCGGAGCATCTTTGGATAGTGCTTGGAAAATATTATCAGAAGACATTGCACTTCGCAGTGGGATTTGAAACAGATGGTTGCTGCTGGTCGAGCACTCAAGAGCGTAACTTGGCTTGGTAGTGGAAGAGATAAGAAAGAACAGGTTTCTTGCTCGTTAGGATCCGTGACAACTCAACAAACACAATACGTTTTGGAGTCTAAATTTTTTTAAAAATAAGAATTATTTCAGCCTAAATAGAGAACTGAAGATGATAAGATGGTAAAAAAGCTGGAAATCGAAGGAATTTTGAAGGTCCAAATACCTTCTGGATTTGAGACAATTGCTGAGGTACTGTTCATGTGTACGGGAAGATGAACATCATGGGACCTCAAAGTTTCGAACACACGCGCACGCAGAACAGAGAAACGGAAGTTAACTTGTTTTAGATGGGGCTGAAATCAAGACTCGGCGATGGGATCTTCAGCTACATGACAAGCTAACTCATCCTGTGTCGCCGATTATTTAACATGCAGACCCATCACCTGAAGTTATTGGTCGTCTTGGGGGCGTGTTGGGGCTGTTGGGGCGGGACGCGAGGTTGGGAGGGGTCGCGAGGGTGCTGCAGGTTCCAAGTGGGTTTATTTACGCGACTATTAATGACTTGCAGTGAATGCCACAAGACGGCACCGTCTCACCAGATTACGTAGGACAGCCAAACCACGAGTTATAGGTGTTACAGGTGTTACAGATCTTAAAATCTTGTTCTTGTTCGTACTACATATATTTTTTATATAGCAAAAACATCTCCAAAGTGTCTCAAACCAGGGGCTTCGACATTGGTGCAATGACGCCTTGCTTAAGGAGAATCCTGGGTTTCGTCGCATCCTGGAATGTCTCCTTAGTTGTCCACTCTGGACCAACAGGTAACCTGAGCGACCTCTCGTATTGGGCTCTGGTCTCAAATGGATGAGGAAGGCTGCTAGCCAAATATTTCACATTCTGCGATGAATAGTTAGCCTCACAATTCATTTCTTTCAACGACGCCTCCATGTCGCATAGGATACCATCACATACCTTCTTCACCCTCTTTTCATTGATGATCACCTTGTCCAACTTCACATCTTTCCTGTCCTTCTCCTTAATCCCTTCAGTCTTCACCATATTGCGGCCCTTATTCCGTGCCAAGGATTTCTTTCCCAATCCATCTCCGGTCCAGCTACCCCAGCCAGGGAGCGTATTATCGATGATCTTCTCATCCTCGTCCTCGACAGCCTGGCGCTTCTCAGCCTCAAACTCACCGACGACGTCAGCACCTGCGAATGCACGCGCAATAAGTGCTTGGTCACGGATTGCGAAGGGCAACTTAGGCCCGGCCTCTTCGTCACTGTCGTCATCTGATGAGACATGTAGGGTTGTCATCCCAGCCGCAGTGGGTTTTTTCTTCCCACCAAGTTTACCCTTGGGCTTGAATGGAGCGGCAATCATCGACACGTTGGTAAGATCGAGCTCATCTGTAGCGCCCGAGGCATGGGCCTTTTGCTTCCGACGGCGAGCATCTGACGATTCAGCTGCATTCTTTCTTGAGCTGACCTGAGACCAGGCGCCGCCTTCGTGCGCCTGACCGGTGGAAGTTATGGGTGAAACCGCAGCATGCTTAGGTGCATGAGAATGACGCATGGTGCTGCTCGACTCTTTGTCATTGTTTGAACCCTTTGAGGTTGACTTATTTCGCCCTCGAGCTACTTGCGATGTCTCTTCACCATTCTCGCTGTCGGATTCTTGCTGGTTGTTCGTTTCATTAGAACCATTCTGGGCAGCTTTTTGGCTCCCCGGGCCAAATGAACGACGCCCGACATCCCCAAGGAGCTCAGCTTCTGGCTCAACACTTCCCGTGGCCAACTCTCTTCTCAACTGCTCGACAGCATCGTCGTTTTCTCGCTTCCGCGCCGCATCAGCTTTTAACATGAATGCCATGTTTGAAAGCCGTCCCCCGACCCCAGTGTCTGAGATTGGGCCCCTGTTATCGAGGTTATTCAATAGTTGAGCTTCTCCTAGATCCTCAGCGTCGTCGCTATCAAAATCGTCACTGTCGCTCAGATCCTCATCCATATCTGCGCCATCCCTCAGCGAAGATTTACCCTCAATCCTCTTGCGCAGTTCCTCGTCGCGTACAGCCATCTCATTCATAGCTGATCGTGCATCCTCATCCCAGGCAGCCCGTCCTGCATCCTTTGTAGCTTTTGCCCATTTGCTGCCTCTGTGCCTAGAGCCCATCCGCTCTTCTGCTCGGCGGCGATCGTGGGCTTCCTGCTCATCCTCCGAAGGCACAATCCCAGCTTCCAGAAGAGCATCTTTGTTCAAGCGCTCCTCTTTCTCACGTTGCTTACGATGAACCCTGCGGTAAGACTTGGATTTGATCTTCTTGATGCGTTTAGACCTTGCCTCCTCACGGAACATAAGCTCACGTGCCATGCGTAGTTGATCACGGCGAGCCTTGACCTCTTCAAGGGACATTTTATTTGCCTCTAGCTCTTCGAATTCGGCAATCTTGTCTTCATCGGTCCTCCCGTTAACAGTGGCCAGGCCACTCTGCTCCAGGATGCTTTGAATGGCAGTTTCCAGCTCGTTGAACGGCTTCGAACTAGTCGTTGGCTGAAGTTTGGTGTTTTTGCTCATGGACAAGTGGTCGGCGTCTGGTAATGGGAACATAAGATGTTCGGCCCGGCGGTTATGTTTGACAGTCTCTGTCCACCTCTCTAATGTCTCTTTAGTCTTGTCATATGCAGCGCTGCGATTGAGCAATTCTTGCTCTCTTCGAGCCAAGGGAACTGCAAGCTTCCCAGACACCCCATTCTTCGCCCTCTCGCTCTTAGCCTCTGCTGCAAGTAGCTTGAGTGACCTTTTAACGAATTTATCCTGAATTGATGGTAGGCCAAGGTCTTCAAGAGTTAACTTGTTCTTTGATGTGACTTTAAAATCTGAGGGGGTGGCGTATTCGCTCGCATTATCACTCCGTTGGCGATCGAGTCGTTGTTTAGAGGAGTCGGCTTGAGGAAGATTCGCGATGAGCCTTTGTAATGCGAGTATTTTGTCGGGGTCATCATCAGAATCATTGTCCTCATCATCCGTAAAAGACTCAAAGCTCTCTTCGTCGCTATCGCCACTTCCATCTGATAATTGTCCACTATCGCTTTCCATATTCTCCTCCATGGCGCGGCCGGTGTCGTCTGGCCCATCCTCCTCGGTAGCATCGAGCATAGCAGCAAGATCAATTGCATCCTCGCCAAGACTGTCATCATCGGAACCGCTCCCTTCACTATCTCCATCTTCGTCGAGGTTGATATCCCCGCCTCTCTTCTTTGGTGCCTTCCTCATATTTTCGGTGCTTCCCGAAAACGCAAATCCTTCGAACTTTTCCTCGTCACTTTCTCCAAAAGCGTCATCACTGTCAAGTTCGCTATCGTCGTCGCTGTCAACCTGTCCCATTTTCCACTCGTTTCCCTCACTGTCGCTCCCTTCCTCGTCAGGGTCGTTCGATCGACCTTTTCTTTTCTTGCTAGGTTCTTCCTCGGCGGAGTCTTCGTCAGAGCCATCCTGGGCCCTTGCGCGCTTCCCAGGTCTCGAGCCACCTTCAGATTCTCCTAGTCGATGGCGACTGACCTTGAGCTTTTCGGGATGCTGCTGGGCAGCGATAGCGAAGGCATTCAGATTCCTGTTTTTCTTTGCCTTTGCCTTTGACGCCTTCGGGGCGGCGGCCAGCGGCCCTCCATGGGATTGTCTTCCTCCCATTCTTACTTTTAAATAAGCCAAGAAAGTAGCACCAGTGACGCTGGGCTATTTTTTATTTAGAAAAGTTCCAAATACTGTTGGTCGCGAAATTTGGTTATCGATTATCTTGCGGTGGAACTTTTTTGACAGGGGTCCAAAGTAGCGCCACACGCTAAGACTTTCTCAGTCTTGGCGATCGCAAAGTTGGGAACGACAACACCGGACCAAGGATACAACGACTTCAACACAAACTACAATATGAGGCCTACGCAATCATTGTTCAGGCGTCTTCGGCGTCTTGCGCTTACGACGAAGCAAGCCAATAAGGGATTCTACAAAGGAACCGGAACTGGCTCCACTGGTCGCCATACCAAACACGGTGGATATGTTATTGAATGGGAGAAGGTGCGGACATATGTTGTACCAGAGGGCCTCAAAGAATTTACTGTTAGTTTGGTCATCCGATTTCGTGAGTAAAGAGCTGACAGGGATATAGCTCACGCCTTTCGTTACTCGCAATATGAAGCCGACCCGTGGCCGGTTTGAAGGAGACCCGAAGGGGGCATTAAGTGGAGAGGCATATCTTGCTCGATGGAAGACAGAGAACGGCGAAGATTAAGAGACATCAACCACATTGTCGTGCGGGATCTAAGGCAACAATCGAACAAAGAATGCAGCAAGTTAGGTCCTGCGCGAAATGACGACAATGGCGCCGAGAAAAGGGGATGGAGGGATATTTGTACGAGATATTTGTACGAGTATAGCATCTGTTGCAGGAGTTCAGGAGCATCATCTGGTGCTGATAATTCAAGAGCCACATGTCATTATTTTGAGCGTTGTTGCTAGAATAACTTAGACATTATGTATATAAATCGATGTACAACAACAATAGCTCCAAATAAGCTACCAGAAGGAGCCACACTAGATCGCTGTGATTTACGGCCCTTTCTAAGATTTCTAGGAATTCGATTATGTGTGGTAATGTGCACGCCTATTTGAGTAGTTATGTTTATATTTGGTCGCTACTAAAAGCTCTATGTCTAAGTCGCTTTCACTTCATTTATCATTCGGGCATCGTTCCATTGCCATCGTTTTGCTATTACTTAGCTGAGGTCAAACCCAGCTCCGGAGTTGACGGCATAAAGCAATTTCTCCGACATTGTCTTCGCTGAAGTGTACCTTGGAAGCTTTAGCAAATTTATGCATGTGCTTGCACTCGGAAGTCGCTGCTCATCGCCACCTGCGTCCCTGATACTGAACTTGGGATTCAGCTGGCCAAAGCCTAAGAGCGGTGACCTTGGGGTAGAAGTCACATATTTCAAGACTTTCCGTCTATCTTGATCGTCGAGCTGTTTCATCACTTGCCAAAAGAGGTTGATGGTTGGATGTTCAAGACCGTCATCGCCGATAACATACACCCCACTATATTCTGTGTTGCGCCGTAAGTCGTCAACATCGATTTCTGCCATGTCGCCGCCAATCAGAGTCTGTAATTCCGTTTGATTAAACATGGAGAGCCAAGAGGGCTGTATTATTTGGCTGAGGCCACGTAGGAAGGCTCGTGTTTGATGATACGGCTGACTGTGAAGGCGATGTCGAGCGACCAGGGATATGTATAACACGCGGTTTTCATTATTGACGGGCTTGTTGGCCCCGTTTGGTATGAGTTCCCGTGTAATGGTGCGCACTGGTTCATTTGCTAGAGATACCACATCATCAATGGTGAAATCTAGCGCGAAGTCTTCTGCGTTTCCAGTGTAGTTCTTGAGCTGCAGTAGGCCCTGATATAATTTTTCGTCGAGGTCTCTGAGGTCATTGATATTTGCCTGGTATCTTAACTCAGATGCAGAGTCCGCAGTGGCGGCTGAGGCCCACTTCAAAAGGAAGAAGCCTGAAAAACCTATATCAACAAGAATGCCCTCGTAGAGACATTTTCCAACCACGCGACCTAGAAACTCGTAGCGTTTTAAAAGCTGGGTTATTGAATCGTTCCATTCGGTGTCTGACTCATTCCAACTCTGCTTTCGTAAAACATCTTTACATTGGTCGACCGCTGCAGGGTTTGGGTATAAAAGGTTCTGATCATTCGTAACGAAGTATCCAGGGCCATTCACAGATCGGAATGCTTCATTCGTCACTGTAGTCAAGAATTCCTTAGTGACGCCACCTCCATCGATGCCCGCTTCAACATTATCGAACTTATCCACAAACGTAATTTGGATTGGCTCTTTCAAACCCTCGCCGAGACCGAAAAATTGGCCAAAGGCGTCTTCGAGCACATTATCACGCCTGATCCTTGCGTGGTGCCTGCTATTTCCCTCGCCTGGAAGATGCATATTGAGCATGCGCCATACATCCGGATCCGTATTACCGTTCCTCCGTCTATACTGATCCTGGTGGGCAAATTGTCGGAAAATTTGTACCCTCGTCTTAAAAGGTATAACGTATGGCATATTCTGTAGAACCTCGAGACGGGGCCCTACCGCAGCAAGCGCGCTTGCCCGTGATTGCTTTTGCCGTTCCCTCGCCGCTGTCTCGCGCCAGGCCAGAACTGCAGATCGACCCCCACCTACAATTGGACGTGCAGGCCCATGGCCAATACCTTGCTCCTCATCTTCGCCATCTTCTACGTTCAGCTGATGCTGCCTTTCTTCTTCCGCAACAACAGCTGGTATAAAGCTCCCCATATCAAACCTTGATGTCATAAGCCAGTGATTTGGAGGCAAGAAACGTCGCCGAGAATCTCTCTCGTAAAGCATTTTCATGACACGGGTAACAATATTCCGAACATAGTCATATGTCATGCCGGCTATACCGAGAAATTCTAGGTTCTTTCCATTTTTAGCGCCCTTCGAAGGAGCGTCTGTAGACAATTCGGCTTCAGAGTTGTTGTCTTTAGCACTTGTAGCGAAGTATGAGGACAGAGTTGCCCGAGTTTCTCGCCGGTCATCCTTCAGTATGTCTGCCGTATGGTAATACATAGTGAACGAAAGATTTTTGAGAAAAACGCTCAGGAGCTTGACATCGCCTAGTGGGAGGGCACTCTCTCTTGACCGTGAAACCAGGCCCTCCTTCTCGGTAATACCTGTCTCTCCTCCGCTCAAAAATTCTTCGTCATCAGTGAATCGCAAAGCGAATGCATAGAGCTCAAGAAAAAGAAGAATAGATCGCCAGTCGCGATCTCTTGTAGCATCGCTAGAGGTAGCCACAGGCGAATCTGAAAGTTTAGAAGGCTTCTTTAGTATTTCTAGCGCGGCCTTAGAATCGGTGCTTATTGACATGAAGATCGATGTCTGTTTCATTATTCGCCAGAATAGCTTCACAGCCGGAACTTGAGCTCCAGTGACAGTGACAGAAGCTTGATATAGCCACATTCGAATCTCTTCTCCAAGCGTGGGGAACGTTCGCAGTAGGGTCAAGGCGTAGCTAGACAGTAAACTATCATCTCCCTCATACCCAGGGGAACGAATTTCCACGTGTTCACTTTTCAATGTTAGTACTCTTTGTCGGCTATATGTCAAGGGGTGTCTCATTAAAACTTACGAATCAAACTTTGCCAGTAGGTCTGTGATACTCTGCTTATTGACGAGAGAAATAACCTGATTTCTAATAAACTCAGGTAGAGCCTGTCTGGGCAGCTCTGAGCCGCCCACTTCTTCATCAAGAACACCTGGCTGTGAGACTTCTATCCGCCCGAATATGTCGTTTGCTGATAGTGACAGGATGGTAGACAGGGCTCTTATATAACCGGGCTCTTGCCGCTGTGTTGTACATAGATTATGGAGATAGATGAAGTGAGAAAGGAGCCAAAGTCTAGACTCCGGATTCATGTCGCCGAGAGCGGCCCTAGAATCGTCTTGGAGTAAGGCTTGACTTAGAATGTCAATGTTGATAGTTTCAGCTAGAGTTTTCATGTCGCCAACTCTACTTGCCAAATCAGGAGTAGCGAGGAATGAGAAGGCCATGCTAACGTATGCATCTTGTAAGACCTTTTGCCCGTCGTGGATGCCACTTCTATCAACAAGCAGCGCAGCGAAAGCCTTAAATATTTTCGCCTTGATTTGGGTCGATAAATCCCTTCTGACCAGAAGGTCCGATAGTATCGTATAGTATCGTGTAATTGCCTTGTCTGCTGTGTTGGGGTTCCATTTTACAATGCATGTGAGTGTCTGGACCAAAACATCTGTCGATGGCTGTGGCTGAAGAGAGAGGGCATCCAGCAGTACCACCACCAGAAACGGTAGACGACGCCCCATGTTGGCATCAAAGCCTAGACCATCTCGGCTTCGCCGCAGAAGCCTTTGGCAGAGACGGACCAGCCTCGAGATATCCTCAGGGTTCTTATAGTTGAAGAATGCAAGCAGCAAGTTCAGCTCCTCCATAAGGACAGGCTCAGCAAGATCCTCTTCCTGGGCATGCTGGTTATCGAGAAGATTCCATGCTTGTCTCCTGGTATTTGCCACATCTTTGCGGACCCTATGTCCTCGCCAAGTCCTCTGTATGTTCTTGCTCGCGACTAGTCGTTCTCGCTCAAGCTGACGCAGGTGGCGCTCGTGCTGGGCAGCAGCGACCGTCTTCTGTGTCCCCGAAGCTGTCGGAGCCCATGATGAGGCCTCGAACGGGTTGATGTCTTGCCCAGAGAGGTTCACCTGGCGCGTGCGACGAGAGCTACCGGAGAAGCTTTGAAACATCGTGGTTGAGGTGGGGGATTCGCAGTCATGGCACCGGCACCGAAGGCATGAGATGGATCACAAGGCTGTAGACGACTCAGCCTGTGCTGTATTTGTCATCGGCTGCCTGAGGAAGGGAGTTAGCGGCTGGAAGGTTCCTGAGTTATCTGGAGAAAGGCGTGTTTACCTGCTTTGTAGAAAATAAATTATTGGCCACTTACTATGCTGCTTTCGTCATCAGAGAGAGTTGATGGCGGTCGTCCGTGGATTTGTTAGAAGTACCCTACATGGACCGATGCACTTACTCAGCTTCAGCCTTGGGCCACATTTTGGGCCCTTGTACTTTCTTTACTTAACTTACTGTAAGCTCTTCTTAGTGGGCTCTTCTTAGCCCTTCTTAGCATTTTTACTTGTGCTTTGTTCTGCCTTATTCGTGCCCTTTCATGCCCTATATTCCAGGCATACAGTAGCATCGACCAATTACTCCATTGGGAAAGTGCGACCTTTCCAATTAAACGATAGCGTGAGCGCACTTACACTACGCGGTCAACTTTTCTTTATCCGTTTCGCGAGAGGGCCGACCTTTCTTCACAATCACCCACCAACAAAACCCCCATACCTTGACATCGATTGCGGATTCAGTGCGAAACGTCCTTCGTACTTCTTTCGTTCTTCTTTGCCCTGTTCCTTCAAACCCCATAAAAACACCTTTTTCCGCAAAAAAAGGCACAAAAAAACTTGAAAAACAGTCAGAAAACCTCAGATTTGCGATCTCTCTATATCAAACTCACCCCTACAACCTCAATACTACCAATCTTCCGTCACACGATCCCTTCACTTGTGCGACATTTTCACCAAAATAAGATTAAGAACCTAGACGTGGTCTTTCTCTGCAAGAATAACCATTCAAGATGTCTGCTCCTTCCGCTACCTCTGCTGTGGACCAGCTCGCCACCGATCTCACCAACACCACCTTGAACGGCGGCGATGCTACGGCAATCAACACCAACGTCTCTACTGAGGCCACCTCCGAAGACCCAGACACTGCTGGCCCAACTCCAACTGGCGCACAGGCTGCCCACCCCCAGGCTTCGGCATCTCTGTATGTCGGAGAGCTTGACCCATCTGTGACTGAGGCCATGCTTTTCGAGCTCTTTTCCCAGATCGGATCTGTTGCCTCGATCCGTGTTTGCCGCGACGCTGTCACCCGCCGCTCCCTTGGCTATGCCTACGTCAACTACAACACCACCATCGATGGTGAGAAGGCTCTTGAGGAGCTCAACTACACCCTGATCAAGGGCCGCCCATGCCGCATTATGTGGTCCCAGCGTGACCCTGCTCTCAGAAAGACCGGCCAAGGCAATGTTTTCATCAAGAACCTTGATGTTGCCATCGACAACAAGGCTCTCCACGACACCTTCGCTGCATTCGGTAACATCCTCAGTTGCAAGGTCGCCCAGGATGAGTCTGGAAACTCCAAGGGATACGGATTTGTTCACTACGAGACTGATGAGGCTGCCAGCCAAGCCATCAAGCATGTCAACGGTATGCTTCTCAACGAGAAGAAGGTATTCGTCGGCCACCACATCCCAAAGAAGGACCGCCAGAGCAAGTTTGAGGAGATGAAGGCCAACTTCACCAACATCTACGTTAAGAACATCCCTGCCGATGCCACTGATGATCAGTTCAGAGAGCTCTTCGAGAAGTTTGGAGATGTGACCTCAGCTTCCCTTGCCCGTGACGAGGCTGGAAAGAACCGTGGTTTTGGTTTCGTCAACTTCATCAACCATGAGCACGCGTCGGCTGCCGTCGATGAGCTTAATGGAAAGGACTTCATGGGCCAGGATCTTTACGTCGGACGCGCCCAGAAGAAGCACGAGCGCGAGGAAGAGCTCCGCAAGTCTTACGAGGCTGCTCGTATTGAGAAGGCCTCAAAATACCAAGGTGTAAACCTCTACGTCAAGAACCTCGAGGATGACGTGGATGATGAGAAGCTTCGCGAGCTTTTTGCTCCTTATGGAGCTATCACGTCTGCTAAGGTCATGCGTGACACTGCTGCCGAGACCGCTGAGGCTGAGGAGAAGGAGAAGGAGAAGAACGAGGAGAAGAAGGAGGAGAAGAAGGATGAGGAGAAGGTTGAGGAGGTTAAGGAGGAGAAGAAGGAGGGCGAGGAGGAGTCTGCCGAGAAGAAGGCCGCATCCAAATCTGAGAAGCGTGTTCTTGGTAAGAGCAAGGGCTTTGGGTTCGTCTGCTTCAACAACCCAGACGAGGCCACCAAGGCTGTCACTGAGATGAACCAACGCATGGTCAACGGCAAGCCATTGTACGTTGCCTTGGCTCAGCGCAAGGATGTCCGTAAGAGCCAGCTCGAGGCTAGCATCCAGGCTAGAAACCAGATCCGTATGCAGCAGGCTGCTGCCGCTGCTGGATTACCTCAGCAATTCATCCAGGCTCCGATGTTCTATGGTCCCGGTCAGCAGCCGGGCTTCATGCCCCCCAACGCTGGCGGTCGCGGAATGCCGTTCCCACCTCAACAAGGCATGGGAATTCCTGCCCAGGGTGCCCGTCCCGGCCAATACCCAAACTTCCCTCCTCAGCAAGCCGGCCGTGGTGGACCAGGTCCCCAGCAGTTGCCTCCTAACGTGTATGGGCTTCCAGGGCAATTCTCGCCTGGAGCTCCATACGGCCAGGCTGGAAACCCCCAGTTCTTAGCTGCCATGCAGCAAGCCCAGGCTGCAGCTCTTGCCGGTGCTGGGCGTGGCGGACCAGGTGGCCGTATGCCTATGCAAGCATTGCCAGGAATGCCACCGAACATGGCAGGCCTACAAGGTGTGCCGGGTCCAGGCATGCCCCCCCAGGCCTATAGGCAACAGAACAACGCTGGGCGTGGAATGCCCGGCCGACCGGGCCAGGCTGGCGGCTTCCCACCCCAGGGTGCCCGCAGCACTTCCCAGGCTGGCCAGGCGCCCGTTCCCGGCGCAACCCAGGAGGGCGCAAGTGCTCTCCAGGCTCAGCTTACCACCGCTCCTCCAGCCCAGCAGAAGCAGCTTCTTGGTGAGGCACTGTTCCCCAAGATTCAAGTTATGCAGCCAGAACTCGCTGGAAAGATCACCGGTATGCTTTTGGAAATGGATAATGCGGAACTTGTCGGCCTGTAAGTCTTCTCTCTCTCTGTCAATACGAGTAAAAGCTAACATTGTTCTAGTATTGAGGATGAGTCTTCTCTTCGTGCCAAGGTTGACGAAGCCCTCACTGTGTACGATGAGTACGTGAAGACCAACAAGGGCCCAGAGGGAGAGGCTGCTGTGGAGGGTGGAGAGGCCGCCAAGGAGACCGAGGAGAAGACCGCAGAGAAGGCTTAATTGCCCGTCATCTCTCCTGCCATCCCGTCCCACAACTGGGCGGCTACCATCGTGACTTAATGAACTCCTACATCACGACTCTAAAAATACCCTATCCTATTTCTTTTGTAATATGCGACGGATGGGTCGGAAAAGTTAGGGACTTTGACTTTTGCCTTTGGCGACTCCTTGGCGCGAAGACGGACCGTTTCCACAACTCCGTGGCTCTGCTTTGATTGTACAACTAGATCGGAGAGATCATTGTTTGGGGATCATTGATATGATGCAGCATCATGAGGAATTGAGGCCATCGTGGTTTTTTTTTCCATGTGCTGTTTTTATCGTGATGTGGTTAGCTTACCTGATCGGTATGGTTTTTAACACAACTAGACTATATTCTCACAAAAACATTCGCAAACTATATCATCTTCCAACTTGCTCCGTGTGCCTCGCTTGAAAACTCAAAACATGTCCTATCTTCCCATGTAATCCAACAGTCCCTTAACTCAAATTTCTCTACTAAAACATAACAAAACCCGAGCAAAGCACCGTACAGTATCTTGAGTTAAATCAAAACATTAATAGTGACTACAGTCTGGCAGTGAAGTGATTAACAACCTAAACTCTCACTCAGTACAAGTAGTTCTTCTGTATATGTATTGCGCTCCAACAGAAGAATTTTACGGTCACGTGCCACATACACCCCACTCAGGTCCAGCCCCAGATTCGCGAACTAGCGCGTCGTGAACCAAATCGATGTAAACATACTCACTCACCTCGAGAGCTACAGCATGCGATAACTGAGTTGACAACTTCAACAAGTGAAGGCTGAGAACTTAACTACATCGCTATTGTTGGCTTAAACAATGGCAGCTTTCCCTTCTGAACAACCGCCGGTGGACCCCATACAGGTTGAGCTCGATGATGAGATTGAATCCCTCGAAGCGCGAAGTATGTTCCCTCACCCCAGTTGATAAATAGCTACCCTGACCGAACCAACCATAGTCGCGAGCCTTCATCAACGGCGAATTATACAGACCGCAAATATCATCAATTCTCGCTCTTCGCAAACAATTCTGAAACGCCTCCGCTCTGCACCCAAATCGCTCGAAACCTTTAACAACCCACTCCACAGTGTCGCCAGCACCAATTCGGAGAAGCAGTTAGCATACAATCAAGAATGTTTATATCGCATATGTTCGGGAGTTACAACGTTCAAAGTTAAAGACCCAGATCCATGTTCAATCGACAAAGGTGCTGTCCTTGGGATTCGCATTGAGGCCTTCCAGAGCGGGCGATATATACGGCCGTACTACGTGTTCCTGAATAGGCATCATCCGGACAGCAGCGCATGGCGTGTGCATAGACATACAGTGCCGCCTTGCATCCCGCTAGATTCCCTAGCAGACCGATATCTACCAGCGCCTACGCAGAGTGGGGATTTGCTGAAAGGGCCGAAGCAGGCATTGCCTCGATTCGTGAAGGCTCTGAGGGCCCATATTGTTGGTTACCACAACCGCATTACTGTGATCGCTAGGATGCGGAGGGCTTTCGGACTCAGCGGAAATAAAGGGCGAGGGGATGAGCGAGAACTTATCTTCTCAGATATCGCTGCTGCCGATGCCGAGGCGAAACATATTAGGCTAGAATGGATGGATGGGAGAATTGGGAGAGCAGTGGTCAGCTCGAAAGGAAGGATACTCAAATGCGTTGTCATAGGGGAAGACGGACGAGACCGAACGACCGAAAGGGCAGTTTTGGGCGGTGGCGGCCGCATTGAGGGAATGACTGAAAGGCTTCTCGAGTTGTAATGAGGGCCGTATGTTTTGCAGGATGGAGTACTGGTTTTTTTTTTAAGATACCCGGAGCACGTAAACTGTTGTTAGGATTATGGAGGTGATGCAATCGTCATTTTAAGAACATCATATCTCACTAGCCCTGTGCAATGACCCCAGAATGTTATGCCCATGAGATATGTCTTTGATACCATATTGGGGCATAAGTGCTGATTCCCCAGTCAATCTACCCCACGTAACCAAAGGCGGTGAAGCATCAATTCCCATGAGAACCCGGCAGAACTTTGCACAAACCTATCCATACCCCTCCACTCAGCCCATCGTTAAACCCAGATACGACACTTGTGCTCCGTACAATGTCGCAAATTCCGCATCTCCTCTCGCCCTACGTTACTCTTCCGTCCGAATCATCCCTTGTCCTCCTCACTTCGGTCCTTGGTGCGAGCACAAACTGGCTTGTCCTGCGGTACCTCCAAAACTACGTTGGCCAAAACCTCGAGTCCCTCAGCATTGCCAATGAAACTGAAGATGGAGATACTACCAAGGTGCTACTTGTTAGCTTTATGAGGGATTTGGCGTTCTGGAAGGACGGGGCTCGGAAATTAGTACGCTCCCTTATGTGCTCAACATATGCGCCTTTGCTGATTTTGGAAACCAGGGCCTTGACCTAGATAAATTGGCATCGAAGAAGAGGTTCGCGTTTATTGATGGGCTGAGCGAGTTGTACCTGGAGCCTGCAAGGTCGAAGGCGGGCACACGTGGCTCAAGCACCATACGGGGTAATGAACTGGGGAATATACACAACACCGTGAAGAACACTCTCAAAGAACTGCAGGCCGGCTCTGGGAAAGTGGTCTTGGTGATTGATCAGCTTGATCTGTTACTGGCAACGGGTGGGGATAAGTTGGATACGGTGGCTTTGGGAGATACGTTAATGGATTGGAGACTGGTAAGTGAACCAAAGGTTTGGAACAAATTATGAAATAAAGAGCTAATGAGACAACAGTCTGCCCATTCAACAATATTAACACTTGCCGCCGATACGCCGTTGGCAACTGGGCATGATACACCACTGGAGACGAATCATGCGGCACTTTTATTGAGCCTTGCCCACCAAGCAGATCTAGTGATGTCGTTAAGGCTTCTGGATACAGGGACAGCTAGGGACGTAAGTGGGGTGTGCCGGATTACGACAGGGGATGCTGAGGGTAGAGGGCCAACTGAACAGAAAGCGGAGGCAAGAGAACTGTTATATTTTGTGGGAGGTGATAGTGCTGTCAAGGTGTTTGAAAGAGGACAATGATGGGTATCAGAGCGAGAATCGGAACCCGTATGTAATTTGGATAGAATACATAATACCACGTCCAACGATCCCGTGATATATGGTTAGAAACAAAGGCGTTCATCTAAATGTCCTGCCTGGGACCATCGTATCCGTCGTATCTGTAGGACCAGATCTGTCGATCGCGAAAGACGATAGGTATGGGCTCGAATCATTCACGCACTCTGCCTGGTCTTGACGTATTGCAATTGATGGCATTTGCTAGTAGCTCCTTTATTTGTTGAGGAATAACACAAGCAGGCACCTATCGATCCCCAATCACTCCGTCCACAATCCCATCATGCTATAATGTAACTCCCTTACTCGGTCTTGGTCGCGGTCGCTGGGCCCCTCGAGTCCTTGGGGACACCGGTCTGGAAGCCGTTCTTGAACTTGCGGGAAACGGTCTTGAGGTAACGCATACGTCCGGATCCAGTGGTCTTCCGTCTCTTGGCCTTCTCGGACCAGTTGTCTGCAGTATTGTTAGTTTGTGCACCCCAAACAAATTCCAAGCCCTTCTCAAGCCATGTCGGGAGACAGATTGTACGCACATCCTCTAATCTTTGCTGCTGGGTATCCGCATGACGAGCAAGTGTGCTTTTGGACGTGGAGGGATCGGCGGCCTGTATTCATCGAATTAGTTCCTGTCCTCTTGAATCCCTTCCTCAATCTCAATCCAGCCCAATCCGCCGCGCTGTATCCTTTATCCCAAGATCCGGAGAGTTACTGACCGCAGCGTCTGCACAGAACGTGCGACTTGTTGTGGCGTTTTCCGAAAGATCCGGTTCCCTTCGCTGTGAGGAAGTTAGCATATGATTCGCGGTCGCGGTCGTCTGCTTTGTGGCAACGTACTCATTTTGAATAGGAACTATTGATGATAATCAGCGTCTGGATATGATTCGATTACGTGCAGGGTTATCTTACCTTGTCGGCTGGTTGATTGTCGTTATTTTTGTCGTGGTCTTTCGTGAGGCTGATTGCTTCGCGATTCTCTGAAAGTTCACACGCTAACGCACTATTAGGGCATCAAACCCACGCAAAAACATATTTAATTAGCCGTACTAGGCTCCACTATTCTTGCAACCAATCAAGAATTTGCTTGTCGGATTTTAACCCCAGGTCACATGATTACCACTTGAATTCTACTTTTTGGAGATGGCTGGAACCGTTTGTTAAATAAATCCAGTTTACTCAGATGTACAAAGCGAAACAGAGTCAATAGACCCCTGGGCTCTGAAGATGATTGCTGGAAGAGTATGGCCTAACGACGATATCCCTCGAGCCACAGTTGGCAATTCGCACATTAACCACCAAACGAGCCACTGTTTTGGTAGCTCAGCATAGGTCGTCGAAGGCACTAGGAGGGTATTATATCTTCCAGTTACAGCCGTAAGCTGTCGATTTGATTTATTTGTGCCATCCTCCAGAGCAAAACAACTACAGTAAAGCCTAACTATAACGCCTGCTTTCCTCATCCAAACGCCCGTTCCAATCGTAACACATGGTATCATTTAGTTTTCAACATCCAGCAGAACCTTTAAGCTGCCCTCAACGCCTCTCCACCATCTTCCCCTCTCTTCCAAGTCGTCGCCGTTACCCCCCAATGCGTCTTCTTTCCGCCTCTTTGCATCCCTGGCTAAGGCTGTAGTCCCTTGCCTCTTAACTTCCAATGGTTGCAGTTCTGCCTCAAGTCTCTCCACGGCTCTTGTCTTTCGTGGTAACTCCGACTGTAGCTTCTCTAGTATACGGTCAAGCTCTGCAGATTCCTTCTCCTTGTCTTCAACCAAAGCCATAGTTTTGTCCAACGGCAAGCTTAAATTGGCGCTCGGGCCTGGCGCCTGAGCCGCCTGCAGTTCCGCTATCGAGGCCTGAAGATAGTCGATCTTCTCTGGCAAGCCCTCTAGCTGTGATGTCTGCAGTTGTATTGCTTCGTGCTTTTGGCTTAGTTCCCTCCCTTGCCTCTCTAGTTCTGCGACCATCCCAGCGACGTCATTTTTCTTGGCTTTGAGAGACGCTTTGACTTCAGCGAGCTGTTCCTCCAGTTCAATGTTCTCGCCGTGCTGAACTATGAACTGCGGTTCGCCTACGATGGCGCGTATGAATTTCTCTTTGGTGACTTGTTCGAGGTATGAGAAGCGCAGCTTGGAGAAGAGTTCCTAGACATTGTCAGTAATTATACCAATGCTACTAGGGCATAGATATCAAACCTTGTAGTGAGACAAATCATCTTGGAGGCTTGTTGGGGTGGGACTTTCGAATGCATCCTGAGAGGCGTCTGAAGTGCGTGCAGACGTGTCTTGGAGACTAGCGGTCGAAATAGGCTTGCTGATTTTGATAATTGAGAGCTCTTCGGTTTGCAGCTCCTTGAGCGCACTCAAAGTATCACCATACACATTGGCCATATCGCCCATAAAAAAACACTTGTAGTTCACTTGTGTTTCAATGTATCTTGTTTGGTGGTGTATTGTTTACACGACAACCGCGATACTGCCATCCGCCACCGACCGCATTAGCTTAATTCGGCAGGTCCTGACGTCTGGTCTTCGGCAGAATTAAGCGGTCAAGCGTTTATCGTGGCGTTCCTGTCGCAACATGACGCCTCCTACAGATCAGTGTTTCTGTGAACTCTAGGTGATAAGGCAACCTCTAGGATATTCAATATGCCCGACGACTTCAGCGATGATCAGATTGCCGCGCTACTCAGCAAAGAGGCTAAAGAAACTTCCATAAAATACTCAGCACAGGGCATGTCCGCATTTCTACCTTCCAAGTATGTCATTGAACACCGCGCGATCTCTCAATTGCTAATGTCATGGCAGGCCTCCCGCCAATAAACCAAAGCCAAACACTCGTTTCCTCCGCAATCTTGTCCGAGACACAGACTCGCATAATGCAGCGCTGCTCGCCAAGGAAGCCGCGGAGTCGCGTAATCGTCTTGAGCAATTAGTCACGAAAGACACACGAAGGGCAAACGATATCAGGCGGCGCCAGCTTGGAAGCATTACTGCTGTTTTGAACGGGAATGCGCCAAAACGACAGAGGATTGGTGGCGCGGCCAGGCCAATGCGCGACGAGGGATCTTCCTCTGGTGGTTTGCAGGAGAGGAAGGATCGATCAACCGACACCGAAGACTATCGTCGGGATAAGGAAAGGAAAGCGCGCAAATTCACAGATGACGAAGATATGAAAGATGTATCATCGTCGAATGACAGGCATCGGTCTCATCGAAGCGAGTCAAAACGTCTAAGCCATCATGAGAAGCACAGGTCTCGGCATCGTTCACGATCCCGCTCCCCTGACGAAGACAGAAGAAGTAGAGATCCGAAACGGCGCGAACGTTCGCCTGGACGGCGTTCACTACTCTCTTCCTCCAGCCGACGTGACGAGAAATCATACGACAGAGAACGGCGGCGGAAACCTTCACCTCGGGCGGATTCCGATTCGGACCCCCTGGAAGCTATTGTCGGTCCCCTGCCGCCACCAAAGGTGAAAAGCCGCGGCCGCGGCACCATATCGTCGACCTCTGGAATTGACGCCCGGTTCTCGGAAAACTATGACCCAGCGCTTGACCTAGTACCAGAGAACCAAGAAACCGACGGCAATGGCGATGATTGGGAGCTAGTGCTGGACCGTGTGAAATGGAAGCAACGGGGTGCGGATAGGCTCAAAGCAGCTGGGTTTACGGAAGAAGAGATACAGGGATGGAAAAGTGGGAAGAAGGCAGAAGTGAAGTGGACGGCAAGTGGAAAGGAGAGAGAGTGGGATAGGGGGAAGCCTGTCGGTGGCGTCGATGGTAGCGCCGAATGAGTAAGGCTTGATGGGAAGTGATTCGAGGATGTGAGGCTTGAGAACAATAGCACCATCGGGATAGGAAATATAATTTTGGTGGGGCATGGTCATCATGGCGGCCAACGGTATCATAAACGCTAGTGGAGCTGTGTCAAACGGTGAAGATTTGCGCACACGAACCAGAGCCCCGGAATAGATTCTGGTTGGCGAATGCGTTGGTGGTTACTGTGGTTTTTTTGAGAGGTTATCGTTACGCTGCTCGGTAGGTTTGTTGCATTTCTCGGAATATTCTCCACGACCCACGTTGTCTCGCTGGCCGGGCCGCGGACCATGCCTTTCAGGTCTCCACAAAACGCACGTCACAGTCGCGTTCGCATTAGGACCCTGTACCACGCGCAGCACTGGAGCACTCATAGAATAATATGGTAATACATATATAATATCGTATGGTACAGCAGAGTATTGCCGAACGTATAGCTGTATTTCTCACCGGAAAAGGAAAACTAAAGGGAAACGGAGAGCTTCGACGCGTGGAGGTAAAATAAGATGACAAGGAGCAATTCAGGAGACCATTTTGGTGGGGTCTGTCAAGGATCTGCGGGACACCCGTCAAAGCAATGCGCACTACAGCCACCACGTCGCAGGTTGGTGGATCCTGAAGAGGTTAGAAGGGTTCGAAGGGCCAAAGTGTTCTACAGTAGTCCCCTGTCTTTAGAAGCAAAATTGTAGCCCCTGAACGAATTGGACCAACCTGAGCCAACCTGAACAGAAGCCATATCTCCTCTTTTGGGCACAGCGGCTATAGAGTAGTACAAAGTTAAAGTTAGTATGGTAAGAACCACAGTAAATCATAGTAAATCATAGTAAATCATAGTAAATCACAGTATGAGCACCGAGGGACGGCCAGAAGTAGAGTACGTGTACTTGTATACATGCCGCCGATGTGTGTTTTATTGCTACGTGCCGCGGTGGTTGACAGGTACAGTACAAAACAAAATAAGTTGCCCATAATATGATTAACATGATTCAGGTGAAGAGTTTCTGGGTTATAGAACGGTTTATACGCCTCAATTACATACAATACTACAATACAATAGTACATTAAGACCTTCTAGATTTATACCATACTGTACTATACTGTACTATACTGTACTATACTATACTATACGAGTAAACTGTACCGTAGCGCCCGGTAGAGTACTGTTGTAAGACAAGTAACGCTACCCTCCGCGGTGGTCGTGTCGTCTCGCGCCTGTTGCTTCTGGTCGCATTGGGAAGGATTAATTCCCTCTTCTCACCACCAGCCTCCCCCCTCCCACTCTCTTTCCTCTCCTCCCTCCTCATCCTGCGCAAGCTGGGAACATTTCTTTTCCCACTACACCCCACGCTGTAACAAGCTTGGAAACATCATAATTATTTTCTGACAATCGCCATCCTTTACAAGCTTCCCGTCCGTCTTTACCGTTTCTCGACATTCACCCCTTGCGAACCCTTGGTGGTCTCCCACGTTCCATAACCTCACGACAGCTCCATCCCCCCATTCATCAAAATGGTGAGCAGCAGCAGACCACGAACTCCGAGCGGAGGTGTTGCGCCACCCCAGGACAAAGTACCAGCGATTCCCGATAGCAAGAATGTGTCAACACAACAACAGGAGGCCCCAAGGAGGTCGAGCTTGGGCTTACTTCTGCGACGATCCAAGTCCGGCGACTTCGGCAGCAAGGGAAGCAAGAAACACCAAGCTCATGCGCGCGAGCTTGAATTGAAACGTCAACAATGGGAAGCCGCCAACAAGCCAGCTCCGAGCTTACCAGTCCTATACAACGGGGGTGTAGGACCAAAGCTACAGACCTTCGGTGGTGAGGATCATGGCGCCAACAACTACGAAAACGGACGCGCCTCTATGGAGCCTGGCATGAGATCCGGAAACATTCCAATTCCACCGATACCCTCAAATGGGGCTAAGAAAGGCGATTGGGTTGATCCGTATGCGCGAACTGAGAGCATGACCCACCGCGGTCGGTATAGCTACGCAAGCAGTGCCGTCAGCACCATCAACAGCCCTCGCCGTGTGAGGAGGAGGAAGGATCCCACACCATTCAAGTAAGTTTATATCGCGTGTTACTATTCTATGACATAACAACTAACACAACCCAGCATTCTCATTATCGGAGCTCGTGACTCGGGCAAGACCTCATTCCTCAATTTCCTTAAGAGCTCTCTTGCACTCCCAGCAAAGAAGAGAGGCACTCGCCCAACCGACTTGCCCGAGGATGTATTCGGCGCACAAGCAGCGAAGACAGGCAACTTCATCCCTCATTACATCGAGACTGAAATCGACGGAGAGAGGATCGGTCTCACTCTGTGGGACTCCGAGGGCCTGGATACGACTGTTGTGGACCTCCAACTTCGCGAGATGTCATCCTTCCTCGAAAGCAAGTTTGAAGAGACTTTCACTGAAGAAATGAAGGTTGTCCGCGCACCAGGAGTTCAGGACACACATATTCACTGCGCCTTTCTCATCATCGACCCGGCTCGTCTCGACAAGAACATTGCAACTGTGAAAGGAAGAGCCTCGAATGACCATAGCAGCCAGGGCGACAAATACGCTCCCACTCCCCGTTTAATTGGCGGCTTGGACGAAGACCTTGATCTTTCAGTCCTCAGAACCCTCCAAGGAAAGACCACTGTTGTGCCAGTCATCTCGAAGGCTGACACTATAACGACTGCTCACATGACCCATCTCAAGAAAACTGTCTGGGACAGTCTTCGCAAAGCGAACTTGGACCCTCTCGAGGCTCTGGGTCTGGATGATGACTCTTCTGAAACTGTCAAGGACTCGAACCGCATTGATGAGCAGGATGAGGATGAGGAGGGCTCGGAACACAGCGGCAACAATTCTTCGGGCCCAGACCTGCCAATCCAAAATCCAGAACCTTCCTCATCACCTCAGTCTCAAAACCGCCGATCGTCGGGATCAATCAGGCATCACAAGCGTCAGCTGTCAAGTGAGAATATGACGGCAACTGACGAAATTCCTTACCTACCACTCTCAATTATCAGCCCAGATATCTACGAGCCTGGAGTTATTGGTCGCAAATTTCCATGGGGTTTTGCTGACCCATACAATGTAGAACATTGTGACTTTGTCCGTCTCAAGGATGCAGTCTTCTCCGAGTGGCGCGGCGAGCTACGCGAAGCAAGTAGGGAGCTATGGTACGAGGGGTGGAGAACAAGCAGACTGAAGCACCGCGAGGGCCCGGCCAGGCGATAGTCGGAAATGCTGCACATTTCCGCAAAAATACTTTCTATTTCGGTCTAAACGGCAGGCCTTTTGTTTCCAAATTATTTTGTGTCATTTTGCATCCATGCGTCGGTCGCATTTGGCACGGCAGGCTGATGATCGAGAGCGAGCAAGCCTTCCGCTACATTGTCCCTTTTCAATTTCTTTTGTGTAGGAACCTCACCCCATGAGGACTCATTGTTTGAGTGGTCCAATTGATTTGTTTCACTTACTTACGTTGCCAAGATGCAGTAAGATCTGTTTTGTTTATGACCATTCCATCGTTCGACACCATCGATCCGGCAGCGTGTGCGTGTATAAGTTGTGTTTCACAGTCTCCTTTGTCTGGTGGATACTGAAAATCGAGTGAGGGGCGATTTAGAGTTTGTAGTGATCGTGGCAACGAGTAGCTTAGCTGCAATCAATTGATAAAACAAAGGTCTTCGTGTCATTGCGTGCAACAATTCCCCAGGTATTAGTCAACTGGTGCTTAACTACAGTAATCCTATTGCATCTCATAATGTAACGTAACCAACTTAGTTGCTCACCGAGTGAAACTCGCCAAACTTCAATGTAGCTTGGACTGTGGAATAAAAAAACGTCTGAACTTCCACATATAATTTCATCATTTTAATAAGTTCACGCCAATCTCGATATAATCCAGAATCTAGATCGTGGCGTTCTCCCCCCGTGAATGAGAAGAGTTGGAATTAAGCGCGTATATCGACAGGGACAGGTGCTGTTGATAATTTCGCAGGCAGTTTACCCAACCGACCGCCAAGAGGCTGGTCCAAGCAGTATATATTCATCGAGATTCCCCAAATATGGTATTGGTCAGTGTGCTTCCCGCGACAAAGGGAGATAGATCTCCCGCAAAATTATGAAGCTCCTCGAGCCCTTGCTTGGAGCCTCGGTGGTGGTGGCTAGGACTGCTCGTGAGTACCACTTTTCGCAACTGCTTCCCAGGCCAGTCTCGCGCGATGGCACTGTATTCTCTGTGCTAATTCATAGATAAACAGCGCATACATGTCCGGATTATTTATTTTTCAACACTACGAATGCAGCTGGCATGGCCGATTGCGCACGGCTTAACTATGCGTGCGCAAATGGATCCGCCATATCATTCGATACCACAGGCGGAGTTGCTCCTCCCGTCTACTGTGCGACGAAGCAATTTTTCATTCTGTATTTTGATGATACCAACCTCACCGGGTCGATTGTGCTACCAGATGTGTTCGAAGCTTACACGATCACCTTCGAAGGCGGCTGGCCACTGCGGGCCAACGTAACCGCCGCTGAACTCGAGGCTTTTGTGAACAAGACCACTATAGATGAGGCAGATATCCTTAATATTACGGGAGTAACGAGCCCACTACTCCTGAACATATCTAGTATAGATTTCCCAGATTTGGTTAACATTACGGATTTAAGTATTAGCTATTCGGGCAATTTGTCAAGCCTGACGATGCCAAAACTTGAAAATATCAATGGTCGATTAACCCTCGATCTCTCAGACGGCCCAGCCATCAGCTTGTCATTCCCAAAATTGTCTCAAGTTGAGAGTAACATGTACCTGGAAGGCAAAATCGACGCGTAGGTAGCTCCGAAACTCTATCTGCTCTTCCTTTTGTCTTTGGCGACTTCGAAGCTAATATTTTTTGCAGCCTAGAGTTTCCGGCCCTGAATTCCTCGCGCCATATCAATGTTACTACGACAGGAGATTTAGATTGCCTCGCTTTTGCCAAAAGCGTCGTGAATACGACTAAGTGGCCGGTTAAGGACAAGGGCCCCGAAAAACGGAACAGCTCGGTGGTTTGCAATTCGAATAAAGCAAGTGTTACACTGCACCCTGTGCCACCGCCACCTGAGGAGTCGACTGGTAATCGTGGTGGATTTGGCTTCTGTAGAAGCTTAATACTGTTGGCAATTCTCGTTGCCAGCGCAAGTTCGGTCGTTTAATATCACAGAAATCAGGTTGTAGCGATGGAATGAAGTGTATTTAAATATGGGTCTTGAACTGATATATCTGGATCGAGATGTCGATCGAGGGGTCGATCGAGGGGTCTCACGCCTTAGCCTTGGGTTTAGCGTGACGCCCTGCCAGGTACCAGGGCAAAACGTGGACTCCGACCAGCCGCTAAAAGAGTGACGACAGACAGCAATGTTTGGTTGTCTCTGTACAAAATTTTATAGAAAGCTGTTTGACGTTAACACGCATACAGTTGATCTTAGTTTCCTATTGATTTTATTTTCTGTTCCAGTGTGTGCTCTCTCAAAACTCCATAGTAATTAGCTGAGTGTCAGAAGATACAAGTGTGTGGCCTAAACAAGGTACGTCTAAACTCGCAAGAGTTATCCTGGTGTTACAAAGTTACATTACAGCCAAACAGAGGCTGTATTTAACAATGTTTGTTAATCATTATTGCTATTTAACGCTTGGCTGGCTTGCAACTATCTCGTTCAGGGCAGCTCGGCCCCTGATCTATGAGCGGTTTCTAATACTCTTCCTTACCACCTCAGACCGTACATATTCATATATTACCTACTTCAGACATTTTTCTCACATGTATCTAACCAACCATTAGATGGCAGCTCGAACGAAACTGGTCTATCAACAAGATGGAGAACAGCTACTTCATACCACTAAGGTCCTTTCAATCGTCCCAATATCAGCACTTACGGAGCCGGATCAAGCTCTCGTAAAGGGCTCGTCAGATATAGAGCATGCCGTGATCACAGAATCTACCATCTTCTATGTTCAAGGCGGCGGCCAACCCTCTGATACCGGAATCATGACAAAGGCAAACTCGAGTTTTGAAGTGCAGTCGGTGCGTCAACCAGCGCAAGGTAGCCAAATGCTCCATTTAGGCCGTTTTGTCCCAGCCGGAGCTACCATATTTGATGCCGGAGAGGAAATCGAGCAACACGTTGATGCCGAGAAGCGCCATCTGCACTCTCGTCTCCATACTGCAGGACACATTTTGGGCCTAGCAATCAACGCACTCTGTCGTGAAGGCATCCTTCCACCCCTCACGGAGTCAAAAGCCTCGCATTATCCAGACTCTGCAGCCGTTGAGTTTGGAGGTTTAATTGAGGGTAAGCACAAGGAGGCCATCCAAGCAAAGACGGACGAGTTCGTGCGATCAGCCAAACCAGTAAAGATCCATTGGTGGTCCATGGAAGAACTGCTAGAGAAGTGCAGCGGTGTTACCGAGGGATTTGAGTTGCCTGAAGGAGAGGTCATGGGTAGAGTTGTTGAGATGGAGGGTCTGGGAAGTTATCCCTGTGGCGGAACGCATGTTCAGGATTGCAGTCAAGTGGGGAAGATTGAGGTGAAAAAGATCTCACGCTCTAAGGGAATAAGCAGGGTGTCATACAGAGTCGCATAGGATTTCTTCAAGGGGCCTCAATTTTGTGAAGTATAAAGCTCAGAGATTAGTGTCAGCATGCAGGGACATAAGAGCCCTATGGGTGATGTCTCTGCGGTAGTCTTGCCCTTAAAGCGTACCCTCAGTACTTTATTATATACAAGCTTAACATAACACCTTCTTCTAGACTATTTGCCGGCGGACATGGTCGTAATGAGGCTACCGGAACTTTCTAGAAAACCACCCTATGTTAGGTCTGTACCTACGCCAGATTAGCTGCCATAGTTGCAGACTTTTGGGGGGGCCTATTATTGTTATCTAGAGTAACGTAGGTCGTGGCGTAAGCGGCTACATGGCGTAAGCGGCTATTCTAAATACCCCACCAAAATCCGAAATCCAGGCCAAACCACCAAACCACCAGCTCAGAAAATCGAAAATTAGAATGGTCAGACGGATGAATAACCAGGCTCAAGAGCTTGATTTGCGACTTTCTGAAGCAGTTCTAGGAATTCAAACCAAAAAAATTAAATCTGCAAATGCCGCAGCTATTACATTAAGCCTACGACCTGATACTGTGTAGAGACGCCTATGTGGTATACTAACGCGTAAGGAAGCGCGGCAACAACAACAGCTCCTGTCAAAAAATCAAGAATAGACCCTTTTAAAGTGGATTAAGCAGCTTACAAGCAGTGGCTATGCTCCTAGCCACTAGATTTTAAGAGAGGTAGCTAATGAGGTGCGTATAAATAGGTGTTGTATTTACTAAAGTCATGGCATATAACAACAACAACAACAACAACAACAAACTTAATAATTACAACCACAACTACAAGCTTAAATTCCTAAGTTACTACTTAGGCAAGATTAGGTTCTATAATTCATTTAAAGGCATCTACAACTACATGTTAAGCTAGGACGTAGATGTAACGCTAAGATCCTAAGGCTAGGATATTATAGAGGTTTTGTTACATTAGTTTAACTTAATAGAGGAGGTAGGGGATTAGATATAAAGGCTTTTATAAAACACGTTACTAGTATATAACAAATACTATATTAAGTTAAGCATAAAGCTCCTATCTAAGAACTAACTACTTGCTTATATAGTAGCGTTATGCTAAATGGACTCTAAGGAACTCACTTAAGTCCCTAGAGTCCTAGACTGCCAGGACTCTTATATAGTCTATAGAGTCCTAGACTACTAGGACTCTTGCATAGTCTATAGAGTCTGTCACATAATACGCTTAGAACTAATATCC
Source organism: Pseudogymnoascus sp. 03VT05 (assembly GCA_001662645.1). Lineage (NCBI taxonomy): Eukaryota > Fungi > Ascomycota > Leotiomycetes > Thelebolales > Thelebolaceae > Pseudogymnoascus > Pseudogymnoascus sp. 03VT05. The sequence continues at coordinate 16,257 of KV459483.1, read as the reverse complement.
TCTACTGCCCCTCTAGGCACTAGGGTCAGTCTTATGTAACCTCCCTTTCTCTCCTATAGTTGGCTAGCCTTCCTGTTCTGCTATAACACTTGCTCCTTCCCCCCTAGGAGTTTGTCCTAAATCCTATAAGTATGGCCTATATCCCTAGGACTCTACTATTCCCTAACAAGTCCCTTAATATACAACATGTGTACTAACACTACCTATAAGCTCTAGGAACGTAACAATCTCATCTGTTGTATCCTTAAGAATAGATACAAATTACATAAGATAGATTTGTACTTAAACTATATAAGACAGAATATAACTTGCGTTTTGTCCTTAAAAGATTCATAAAGGTGCACTAAATATGTTAGGTGTAATCTAAAAGAAAAGTGTGACTATATAGGTCCTAAGCATTCTAACTAGGTGAAACTTAAATAGGAAGAGGAACGCTTAGATTATAAGGAGGAAGAAACTCTTTTAAAGTTACTGTACCTTTAGAAACAGAAACGCCTTATCTAAACCTATAGTAAAGACATGCTCTAATAAGGTTTAAAAACCCTTAATAAGCTTAATGTAGTAGAGGAAGCTAAATGTGTAGTAGCTAAAAAGCTCACCTAAGCTGAATCTTTAGCATCCTTAGATTAATCTATTCTTACTACATCTTATCCTAATGTCTTATCCTCTAAACTTGTTCCCCTTAGTTCACTGTCTCCTTTATTCTAGGAGTACATGGTTTCTAAGGTGGATGCCTTTAGCACTATAAATCCACTAGCCTAGCTTACAGCTGATGTTCTAGGTTGGTTCCTATATGTTGTCTATAGGTTCATACCCTTCCTATTATATTAAAAACTCTTCCTAGCATCTAACTAACCTTCTGTCTAGGATTGCCTTAACCTTATATTCTTAAGTCTCATTCTTAGGTTAAAGTTCAGTGTCTAATATAATGGGGGTGTTCCCTCTTACTAGTTCTAATAATAAGATATAAAACACTAGGTGAAGTCTAGAGTTCTTAGGTAGCTATAGTCTATAATTAACTAAGCTGACTTTATTTAATATTTTAAATGGTCCTAATTTCTTAAAGCCTAGCTTTATACTTAGTCGTTTTGTTTTAATGTGTTTTTAGAGTAGGTATACTTTATCCCCCTCCTTAAAGGCAGGTTCTATACTATGCTTCTTATTTATGTATATAGTAGATCATTCATTTAAGAATTAGATGTCCATCACAAGTTGTTTGTGGAATGATTATAGTTGTTCTACTATAATCTAGGTCTATTCTACTCTTGCTTTATCTAGTCTTAGCTGCCTATATGCTTCTAGCTAGTAGCTGTAGTTAGTAAAGAATAGTAAGACTTTTGTTGCTTCTGCCATTACACTGTTATATACAAATTATATAATAGGTAAAATCTAAACCTAGTTATCCTACTAATAGTTAACATAACTCTATAAGTACTATTTAAGGGTCTAGTTTAGTCTTTCTATTTAACTGTCTATTTAGGGGTAAAAAGCTGTTAACAGCTTATAGTTTGTTCCTAACAGAGCCATTAATGATTTCTAGAATTTTAAAGTAAAGAGCTTGTCTCTATCTAAGATCATTTCTTCTAGTATCCTATAATTAGCTAATATTGTAAGGATGCCTCCTTACTTAGGGTAGTTGCAGGTAGTGTAAGGATGCCTCCTTACTACAACATTTAAGGGACTAGGGTTAGGGGTGTTATAGACTAGTTGCAACGTCACATGTTAGGCGCAAAGGCAATTATCTAAGTTAGACCTAATACGGATATTTAAGGGGTAGGAGGCTGTAAGCTCCCCCTTTATCTTTTTTGTATCCTTTGTAGTAGACCTATAGGATTGCACTAACTTATATCTAACTTACACTCCTATATGAAACTACTTGTGATACAGTGCCCTATATCCTTACATTATACAAAAAAGATTATGCCTACTAGGGACAGCTGTACTTAAATAATATCCTACAACTAGAACAACTTAGGAGAACTACCGTTACACTACTAACTACAACTTAGTGCCATTTTAGAGCAGAGACTTAATGACTTTAAATAGCTGTGAACCTAGAGAACTCACAGACAGCTAGTAGATTAGGGTTTGATCCTGCAGAGCAAGCTGGTAAAGTCACTAATGCGTTGGTGCTGAATAGGATATGAGATCCTAAAGAACCCCTCACGCATAGAGGCAATTGTGAACAAGAGTGTTAATAGCTAAAGGCCCCTAGAAGTCAAACTCTTCTGTATTAACTACAACTTAATACACCTCTAGATTAGGATGTTATGTAAAACGACACAAAACCCACCACCTAACAATGACAGTCAACTGCTACAAATGACAACTAGGTAGACCACTACTACAGGCATAACTATAGGGCTGTCTAAAAGCCCCCTAGATTGCATTACAAACCTTAAGAGCGAAATGCAAGAGCTTAAAGCGATAATAACCACCCTAGTAGCTAGCTAGACTAGAATACTGTCTACGCCCCTAGTAGTAGACACCCCTGTGTACTATTAAGGAAGACAAAGACAAACTGCCTATATTACTAATGCAAAACACACCTGGCACTGTTTGACTACCACCTATTAGTATTACTTAATCTCCTTTAATCCCAGCTCTACTACAATAATACCCTAAGGACCCTTCAAATTGTTATAAGAAATCCACCTTCTTAGAGAAAATCACGCCACTAAGCAATAGGATAGAACATACCTTCATGTAATAGAGCGCGTCCATTTAGGACCAACTTGTAGTTAATTAGGACTACTACCCTACTAATGTCTCTAGGAGAGCGTTGATATAGGGCACTACAACTAGCCTAGCGAAAAGATACCTAGAACCCTAATATTAATCTAATACGCATGGTTTCTAGAGCGCTAATGAAATAATGGACCTGTTAGGATTATACTACCTAATAGGCAACAAGACAGAACAGGCCTAGAACCTCTTTAACGACCTATAGATAGGAGAGAAAGGACACATAAATGAAACCTTCTTAGAATTCAAAGCTTGCTTCTAAAGTACAGCTATTATAGGATAGGTTACAGAGTTGGAATGGTTTTAGTATATGTGGAACAAGTTGACCCCTTAATTCTATAGCCACATAGCAATTATTAAAAATTAATAGAATAGCAACTACTATGCTATAGTCTAAGAACTTACTGCATTTAACTAGGAATGATGCTAGGACAACAAGTTGAGCTTCCCATCTAAGGGCATAGAGTTGAGTTAACAAGGACCTGCCTGCCTAAGCTCATCTAGGTTTATGCCTACTAAGTACAAAAGGATCTAACTAGCAAGGCCTATAAGAAGCCCTATAGTCTCCTTTTAGAGGACTCCCTTTATGCCTACTGCCCTAAAACTAGACATTGTAAGCTGTGTGCAGACTACTATGCCAACTACACCTAGGGACTGTTTTAAGTGTAGTAAGCTAGGACATTTCTAGGACAAATGCCTACTTAACGCTACTGTTAAGGAGATTAACCAGAATGACCCTAAGACAGAAGAGTAATAGGAGGAAGCTATAGAACTCTAATTAGATGAGAACCTAGAGGAAAACAACAAGGCCTAGGTAAAGGCTCCTTCCTAGGTCTACGCAAATGTAATCTATAAGGACTTAACTTACAAGAACTCTTAGGCAGGACCTAGTTCTTAGTTAACATGACACTGAGTCTAAACGGACTTAGTGTGTAACTGAAGTCCCTAGTAGACATAGGA
>KV459483.1:1807-12458 GCA_001662645.1 Pseudogymnoascus sp. 03VT05 | reverse complement strand
CTAAGTATATTTAGTTACACTTAACAGTTAAATGACGCTAAATATATAACTGCCCCTTTATGCTCCTAGACCTTAGAGCGTAAGATGTGATAATTAGGAAGAAGCTATTCAGCTGCTTCTAAATATTACTCAACTCTATAAAGAGCTAGTTAGTATGGCTAAAGTAGTACCTGCCTACTCCTAGCTAGAGCAAGGAGATCACCTTACCCCACTACTCGTGCAAAACGTCCATTTGACATCTAGCATACTAGTTGGATGCGAATTGTAGGGATGCTGCAATCCACTACAAAGATAGACACTATGTAGGCAGACGCTTAATAGAAATGAAAGTGATAACTTCAGACTATAAAGAGACCACTAGAACAACCCTAAGTCTACCTTAGATCCTAGAGGAACCTTCCTTACTACTAGCAAAGTCTGTACTAAGCTTCACGCTAGTCTAAATCTACGAAATAGGTGCAAACGCCTTCTACTATAAGATGATGCGAAACAACTCTAAGTTCTTCTAGACTAGTATATATAAGATAGATTAGATCATTTGAGACAAAGAATTAGAAGAGGATGACAAGATGATATTGCTCATCTAGGAGAAGCTCCTGCATCTGCACTAAAAGTACACTAATGTGTTCTCTAAGTTAGAATCTAATAAGATCCTACTACACTGTATATATGATCATAAGATACAGCTTAAGGCACTGTTGCTAAACGCCTTCTCACTACTCTACTAGTAAGGTACTAAAGAGCTTAAGGCTACTAAGTAATACCTGTTAGAGAACCTAGAGAAAGGCTTCATTATTAATAGCAACAGCCCCTTTACGTCCCCTATACTCTTTGTTAAGAAAGCGGACGGTAAATTAAGGTTCTGTATTAACTACTGTAAGTTAAACAGCCTTACCTGTAACAATCTGTACCCTATACTACGCATTAACGAATTGCTTAGCTAGGTGTCAAAAGCTAAGATCTTTATGAAGCTTAATATCTAACAAGCCTTCCATTACATACAAATGCACCCTAACTCTAAAGAGTATACTACCTTTTAGACTTGCTATAGATCTTATAAGTGCAAAGTGCTGCTGTTTAGGTTGACAAATGGACCTGCTACGTATTAGTAATATATAAACGACATCCTAATGTCATACTTAGATGACTTCTGTACTGCCTACCTAGATGATATTCTCATCTACTCTAAGGACCCTATAGAACACATAGGGCACGTATATAAAGTCCTCTAGCAGCTCTGCAAAGCAGGACTATAAGCTAACATTAAGAAATGTAAGTTTAATGTTACCTAGACGAAATACTTAGGTTACATACTAACCACTTCTAGTGTTAAGGTAGATCCTAACAAAATCAAACCACTTTATAATTAGATTAGACTAACTACTGTTACTAGTGTGAAGTCCTATCTAGGTTTCTACAGATTCTACTGCTAGTTTATACGCAACTTTAGAAAGATAGCAAAGCCCCTTACAACCATCACAAGCCCCTTAAAACCGTTTTAGTAGACTAAGGAATGTAAGAATGCATTTAAGGAGCTTTGACGACAACTACTAGCAGTGTAGGCGCTACACCACTTTAACCCTAAATTGCCTACAAAGCTGGAAACTGACTCCTCTAACAGAGTCATAGCTAGTATCCTTAGCTAGGAGCACCCTAACAAGCTATAGTACCCTGTAAGCTTCTATAGTCATGTCCTATCTAGCCATAAGATTAACTAGGAGATCTATAATAAGGAACTGTTTGTAATTATAAAAGCCTTCTAAAACTAGAGACCTAAGTTAGCATTAGTAAGCTACTAAGTTAACGTCTATACAGATCACTGTTCACTAGAATATTTCATGTCTACTAAGGTTCTTACAGCAAAGCAGGTTTAGTAGATAGAACTACTCTCTGACTTTAATTTCTATATTATATACACTATAGGCAAGAATAATTAGAAGGCTGATATTCTAAGCTAAAGAGACTAAGACTTAGTAACATAGTAGAGAGTTAAGTTGGATAGTTATGCAAGGGTGCTACTTAGCCTAGCCTGTCTATACCCCTAAATTAGTGCTAAGTTAGCTAACAACTACATGGTATTAATTAATGCAATAGACACCCTAAGAGTATAGGTGCTGTTTGACTTAATTAAAGCACTATATGTAGACAATTAGAGGTCGTTCACTAAGACACGCATAAAATAACCCCTACTAGACAGGTTTGTAATAAATGTGTAAGGATGCCTCCTTACTTAGGGTACACTTAGACCTGTAAGGCAACGCGCAGCAAGCAACAGCGTAACATAGCAACATAGGAGTTATAGGGTCAGGGTAGATTTAGGTGACAGATGGGAGTAGATCTATAGGTATAATAAGTTAGCTAAGTTAGACCTAATACAGATACTTAAGGGGTAGGAAGCCTTACGCTCCTCCTTCATCTTTTTTGTATCCTTTGTAGTAGACCTATAGGATTGCACTGACTCATATCCAACTCGCACTCCTATATGCAACTACTCGTGATACAGTACCCTATGTCCTTACAAAATGACTAGCTCCTATTATATAAAGGCTGCCTATGTGTGAAACGCTATACTAACCTATGTACAAAACTGATCTAAGAGGTGCACGACTAAGTATTAGTAGCGCATGTAAGTGGCAGGAAGACCTATTAGTTGCTTGCTCTAAAATATCACTAGATTAGAATAGAAGAAGATTATCTCTAGTACGTACGTAACTACGCAACATGCTGCCTTTCGCACACTAATGTCATAAAGCAACAGGGCTTCCTACACCCCCTACTAGTACCTAACTACCTAATGTAACACCTAACTATAGACTTTAAGGAGTTCCTAAAGGACAAGCATAGTTATGATAGCATCTTAGTGTTTATAGACCAACTTAGGAAGAGTTTAGTAACTATACCGTGTTATAAGACTACAAATGCGTAGCAAATGGCACAATTGTTTATTAAATGGATATATTAATTTAGACACACCCTAGTATTGATTATTAGTGACTATAGACCCTAATTTGTATTGTCCTTTTAGCATGAGTTCTACTAGATCATTAGCGTTAAGATTAAGCTGTTAACAGCTTATTATAAGCAGACTAACAGGTAGATAGAAATCATGAACTAGTATATTAATTAGAGACTAAGGCCATTTGTATCCTACTACTAGGATAATTAGAGTAAGCTCCTCCCTATCATAGACTGCATACAAATGACATTACCCTACACATCTATTAGAATGACCCCCTACTAACTTAAATACAGAACAGATCTATATACAAGTTAGGATTAGAACACCCCTAAGAGTGCTAACCCCTAGGAAACCCTAAACTAACAGGAAGCTAAAGCAGTTACTAACTAAATGTACACTACATAGGCTTATGTAAAGGAGAACATAGCAAAGGCATAGGAAGAAATGTCTAAGCATGCGAATTAATGCTAAAGGGCCATTAACTAGAATGTAGGCAATAGAGTATACCTATTAACAAAAAACCTAAGGAACTCTTGCCCTAGCTATAAGTTAGCCTAATAATAGATTAGACCCTATATAGTGTTAGAACAGATTAGACATGCGTTTTGATTAGAACTGCCTATAGGTTCTTAAATACATAATGTGTTCTTACTAGATGTCCTTATTAAGGCTCTAAGTAACCCCCTACCTAGACAAAAATCTCCTAAGCCTAGCAGCGAAGTTATAGACAACCTTAAGGAATGGGAAGTTAAACGGATCCTTGCTATAAGGCTCTAACAGAAGCAACTTTAATATTAGGTTAGCTAGGTTAGATACAATCTAGACCTAGAATGGTACCCTGCAACAAACTTTAAGAACTCTCCTTACAAAATCCAAGAGTTCTACATAGAATACCCTAACCTCCTAGGTCTATAGAATGATCTACCTAGATGGATTATAGTAGGGGAGAAGAGAAAACCAAGCTATAATCACAAGAAGCATAGGCATAGCAAAGCAAGGAAAACAGCGTCATTGCTATCTACAACACTAATCTAATACCCTCTATGTTAAGGCACCCTTAGCGTTATAGCCCTTATAGAGGCCACCCTTCCTAAACGTCTCCCTAGCATCATAACGAGCAGCTACTACTATAAGAGACAAAGGGTCAAAGTAACCCTACATAGAAGACTAGACCTAAGTCCTCTCTAACATAAGGTCTTCCTCCACCTAGGCCCTATAGGCTGCCCTAACACCCCTATCCTCCTCCCCCTCATCCATCCCCCTCCTTCTGCCTACTACCCTAAGTTAGGACAGCTACAGGAGTGGTAGTAGTAGGCAGTTTGCCTACAGCAGCTACCAACTCCCCTACAAGGGCTATGACGCTCTCCTGTTCTATCTGTAGACAGTGTAGTAACAACTGAATTTGCTACTTAGAGTTAGCACTAAAACAAATAAGGGAAGGGGGTCTACTCACAGCTAGCCCTAACTTAAGGGTGGCCTAAGTAGTGCGTGCCTCTTTATAGAGGTCATGCTCTACCTTAGAGCAGAACTTAGGGATGCTCTAGGCGGCTAGGAGGGCCACCTAATTCGCCTTAGTAGCAGCAGCAGCAACGTTAGCAGTGATAAGGGGGGTGGCCTCTTTAGTAGCATAGAGGGCTGCAAACTCTTCTCTAAGGAACTAGGGCAGCTTCTACTAAGGTTAGCAACAGCCAACTAAACTAAACACTAAACCCTGTAAGAAAACCTACTAGGACGTAAGCTAAGTGCTGCGTAGTATAGTACCTACACTTAGAGCTAGTAAGAGACTAGATGCAGTTGTAGGACTAGATCCCACGAGCTTTGGCCTAAAGGCAGTGTAGACAGAGCATACGGAACGTAGCTGTAAGGGCCCTAGAGGGGGCGGGAACTGGCATTTTCAAAATTAGGAATCTGCAATTCCTGTCAGCCTAGCCTAAGTTATCACCTAACATAGCTTGCACACGCGCTTTGCAGACAAAGCACCCTCTAAAGGAGGGGGGTAGTGTAAGGATGCCTCCTTACTTAGGGTAGTTGCAGGTAGTGTAGGGATGCCCCCTTACTACAACATTTAAGGGACTAGGGTTAGGGGTGTTATAGACTAGTTACGACGTCACTATTAGGCAGAAAGGCAATTAGCTGAGTTAGACCTAATACAGATATTTAAGGGGTAGGAAGCTGTAAGCTCCCCCTTTATCTTTTTTGTATCCTTTGTAGTAGACCTATAGGACTGCACTAACTTATATCCAACTCACACTCCTATATGCAACTACTTATAATACAGTGCCCTACATCCTTACACCTATAGAACAAAGGGACACTACTCCACTTAAGTAGTTAGCATTTTCTTTAGTCAGCTATAGGCCTTAGGACTAGGCCTAAAGGGGGGGACCTAGTGTTTGTAAGGACATAGGGCACTATATCACAAGAAGTTGCATATGGGAGTGCAAGTTGGATATAAGTCAGTACAATCCTATAGGTCTACTACAAAGGATACAAAAAAGATAAAGGGGGAGCTTACAGCCTCCTACCCCTTAAATATCCATATTGGGTCTAACTTAGATAATTGCCTTTGCGCCTAACACGTGACGTTGCAACTAGTCTGTAACACCCCTAACCCTAGTCCCTTAAATGTTGTAGTAAGGAGGCATCCTTACACTACCCACAACTACCCTAACTAAGGAGGCATCCTTACACTACCCCCCTCCTTTAGAGGGTGCTTTGTCTGCAAAGCAAGTGTGCAAGCTATGTTGTGTGTAGCGTAAGGTGAATTGAGTCCGAGAGGAGTGTAAGCGCTAGATTCAGCTTTGTTTAATAGTGAAATCGTACAGTAGGGGCCTGCATTGCTAGCAAAAGGTATCCAACTCCTAAGGCATAGAGTTGTTAAAGGGCAAGGGTGCGCTAACCTGATTTGGACGGCTTTGTTGTAAGCTAGAATATGAAATCAAGGTTCGCCCACTTCCTGTTATTTTCCTCACAACAACAATAACGAAACCCCCCCCCCCCTAAGACTAGTAAGTAGCCCTCCTAAATGTGTAGAGAAGGATACTAATTAATTGTTTTTAGATACCGAAACCATTCACATGATCTAGTAGGTTGAGGAACTGCGCTGGCGCAGTGGTGATAACTTGGGCTAGGCTAATAGGAATCGCAGATTCCTAATTTTGAAAATGCTGGTTCCTACCCCCTCTAGGGCCCTTACGGCTGCCTTCCATGTGCTCTGTCTGCGCTACCTTTAGGCCAAAGCTCGTGGGATCTAGTCCCACGACTGCGTCTGGTCTCTAACCAGCTCTAAGTGCAGGTACTGCACTGCGTAGCACTCAGCGTGCGTCCTAGTAGGTTTTCTTACAGGGTTTAGTGTTTGGTTTGGTTAGCTGTTGCTGACCTTAGTGGAAGCTGCCCTAGTTCCTTAGGGAGGAGTTTGCGGCCCTCTGCGCTGTTAAAGAGGCCACCCCCCTCGTCGCTACTAACGTTGCTGCTGCTGCCACTAAGGTGAATTAGGTGGCCCTCCTAGCTGCCTAGAGCGTCCCTAAGTTCCGCTCTGAGGCGGAGCGTGACCTCTACAAAGAGGTACGCGCTACTTAGGCCGCCCTTGAGTTAGGGCTGGCTGTGAGTAGACCCCCTTCTTTTGTTTATTTTGGTGCTAACTCTAAGCAGCAAATTCGGTCGTTGCTGCGCTGTCTGCAGACGGAACAGGAGAGCGTCCTAGCTCTCCTAGGGGAGTTGGTGGCTACTGTAGGCAACCTGCCCACTGCTGCTACTCCTATGGCCGTCCTAACTTAGGGTGGTAGGCGGAAGGAGGGGGATGAGGAGGAGGAGGATGGGGGTGTTAGGGCGGCCTATAGGGCCTAGGTGGAGGAAGACCCTGTGTTGGAGGGGACTCAGGTCTGGTCTTTCGCGTGGGGTTACTTCAACCCTTTGTCTCTCATGGTGGTAGCTGCTTGTTGCAAAGCTAGGGAGACGTTTAGGAAGGGTGGCCTCTATAAGGGCTACGACGCTAAGGGTGCCCTAACTTAGAGGGTATTTAGTTTAGTGTTGTAGGTGTAAGGACACAGGGCACTGTATCACGAGTAGTTGCATATAGGAGTGCGAGTCAGATATAAGTTGGTGCAATCCTATAGGTCTACTACAAAGGATACAAAAAAGATGAAGATGCAACCCTCTATGGCTGTGCCCCTAAATACCTAAAACCACCCTAACTTAGCCAACTCCCTGTTTGCCTAAGGCTTCCTTACGCTATGTGCCTAAGGCTGTTAGTCGCGACTGGCCTATACTGGCCCTAAGTCTCTATGGCGCCATGTGACAGCCGTAACTAACCTAAGTCAGGAGGCATCCTTACACTACCCCCTGCCTTTAGAAGGTGCTTTGTCCTCAAAGCACGCAAGCCCACACTGTGTGTGAGTTGTTGTATGGGTTGTGTGGTGTAGAGGAGGAATTAAGACTAAGGAGCGACTATAACAAGCCTTCGTGTAGGTTGCTAGGTAAGGTGTGGGCGCAAAGACTAGAATGCCCTTTGTTTGTTAAGAAGGCTAATGGTAGGCGGCCGTATAGGCAGTGGAAGTGGTCTGAATCCGTTTGCGCAAGATCACGTCTTTGTTGTGTGTGCAGCGATTAGTAGGTGAGGGTCCGTATTAGTATTAAATAGAGTCCGTGTAGTATGTGTGTCGTTGTAGAATTTCAATGTAAAGGGGAAATTCAGCACTAACCTGATTTGGACGGCTTTGTTGTAAGCTAGAATATGAATTCGAGTTTTGTCTACAACTTGTTGTTTTCTTCATAACGACGCTGACCCCCCCCTCCTAAGACTGGTAAGTGGCCCCTCTAATGGTATAGCTAGATGCTAACAGGTTGTTTTTAGATATAAAAACACAACGAACGATTCAGTAGGTGCTGGGACTGCGCTGGCGCAGTAGTGATACTTAGGCTAGGCTAGGCTGACAGGAAATCACAGATTTCCAATTTGAAGATGCCGGTTCCCCCTCCTCCCAGCGCCCTCACTATGGCTTTCCGCCAGTAGTGTATGCGCTGCGTGCGTGCCAAAGGGCGCAAGAAGGATGGAGATCCCGCCGTCTTGTGTGTGTGGAGCTTAGAAAGCTCTAAGTGTAAGCGCTGCATAGCCCAACACGTAATGTGTGTTCCGGTGGGTTCTCATTTGGCTTTTAGCTTTGTGGTTTGTCTTAGCTGCCTGTCGCTGACCTCTAGAGATAGATCTCCTAGTTCGCTAGCCTAGAGTACTAGAAGCTCCTGGCTGCTAAGGCAGCAACCCCTCCCGTCCCTGCCACCATTAAGGCCGCTGCAGCGGAAATTGGGCGTGTGGTTACATTAGCCACCGCCAATATGCTGAAGTTCCACTCCCTAGCCGAGCTTTCAGCCTACATGGAGAGTTGCGCCCTCCGTGCCGCCGTTGAGGACAGTCTAGAGGTAAGTTTTCTGTTCCCCTTGTGTGTTTTTGGTTCTCGCGCTAACGGCTGTAGCGGGTCCGCCAGGCCGTGGCCGTCATGGGCTAGAAGTCGGCCCTAATCCTAGTGAACCAGGAGAAGGAGATCGCTGCCCTTGATGGGGTGGCTTCTACGGTGGATGCGGTGGGGGAGTTGGTGGAGAGGATCCCTAACGCCCTCGCCGCAGCGGCGAAGGTAGGCGGTAGTGGGGGGAAGAAGAGGAAGAGGGGGGCGGAGGAGGTGGCGGAGGTAGAGGAGGAGGGGGTGACCGTCGACCTTGGGTGATAGGCCCTGTGTCGGAGGGAACTTAGGCGTGGTCTTTCGCGTAGGGTCACTTCGACCCTTTGTCTCTCATGGTGGTAGCCGCTTGTTGCGACGCCGGTGAGACGTTTAGGAAGGGTGGCTTCCGCAAGGGCTACGGCTCTAAGGGTGCCCTGGCTTAGAGGGTGTTTAGTTTAGTGTCGTAGGTAGCAACGACGCTGTTTTCCTCTGCTTTGCCGTGCCTCTCGTGATCGTAGCTTGGTTTGCCTGTCTCCCATTCCGTGATCCAGCCGGGTAGGTCCTGCAGCAGTCCTGGCAGGTTTGGGTACTCTGCGTGGAACTCCTGGATTTTGTAGGGGGAGTTCTTAAAGTTTGAGGCAGGGTACCATTCTGGGTCCGGATTGTATCCGACCCAGCTAACCTGATATTGAAGTTGCTTCTGTCAGAGCCTCACAGCAAGGATCCGTTCAACTTCCCATTCCTTAAGGCTGTCTATGACTTCGCTGCTAGGCTTAGGAGATTCTTGTCTAGGTAGGGGGTTACTTAGAGCCTTAATAAGGGCATCTAGTAAGAACACATTATATATGTAAGAACCCGTAGGCAGTTCTAATCAAAACGCATGTCTGATCCGTTCTAGCACTGTATAGGGTCTAATCCATGGTTGGGCTAACTTGCGGCTAGGGCGAGAGTTCCTTAGGTTTTTCGTTAATAGGTATACTCTATCGCCTACATCCTAGTTGATGGCCCTTTGGCGTCAATTCGCATGCTTAGACATTTCTTCCTGTGCCTTTGCCATGTTCTCCTTTGCGTGAGCCTATGTAGTGTGCATTTAGTTAGCAACTGCTTTAGCTTCTTCTTAGTTTAGGGTTTCCTAGGGGTTGGTGCTCTTAGGGGTGTTCTAATCCCAACTTGTACATAGATCTGTTCTGTATTTAAGTCAGTAGGGGGTCATTCTAATGGATGCGTAGGGCAATGTCATTTGCACGCAGTCCATGATAGGGAGGAGCTCACTCTAATTATCCTAGTAGTAGGATACAAATGGCCTTAGTCTCTGATTAATATACTAGTTCATGATTTCTGTCTACCTGTTAGTCTGCTTGTAATAAGCTGTTAATAGCTTAATCTTAACGCTAATGATCTAGCAGAACTCATGCTAAAAGGACAACACAAATTAGGGTCCGCAGTCACTAATAATCAATACTGGGGTGTGTCTGAATCGATATATCCATTTAATGAACAATTGCGCCATTTGCTACGCATTTGTAGTCTTAGAACACAGTATGGTTACTAAACTCTTCCTAAGTTAGTCTATAAACACCAGGATGCTGTTGTACCCGTGCTTGTCCTTTAGGAACTCCTTAAAGTCTATAGTTAGGTGTTGCATTAGGTAGTCAGGTACTAGTAGGGGGTGTAGGAAGCCCTGTTGCTTTGTGACATTAGTGTGCAAAAGGCAGCATGTTACGCAGTTACGTACGTACTAGAGGCAATCTGCTTCCATTCTAATCTAGTGATATTTCAGAGCGAGCAACTAATAGGTCTTCCTGCCACTTGGATGCGCTACTAATACTTGGTCATGCGCCTCTTAGATCAGTTTCGTACACAGGTCAGTGTGGCGTTTCACACATAGGCGGCCTTTGTATAATAGGAGCTAGTCATTCATTGCAAACCTGTCTAGTAGGGGTCGTTTCATGCGTGTCTTAGTGAACGGCCTCTGATTGTCTACACATAGTGCTTCGATTAAGTCGAACAGCACCTGCACTCTTAGGGTGTCTATTGCATTAATTAATGCCACGTAGTTGTTAGCCAACTTGGCACTAATTTGGGGCTGTAGACAGGCTAGGCTGAGTAGCACCCTGTTACGGCTTGGATTAGGATGTGATTGGCTAGGCGACTCCTAGGACGACAGGTCTCTGGAACCAATAGCATCCCTAACCCCACGTGATAGATATTTAGATAGTTGGGATATTTAGGAATATCCAAATATCCGGAATATCCATTT